>CAUYRT010053937.1:0-12936 GCA_963574885.1 Lepilemur ruficaudatus
GTGGCGCATGCCTGTAGTCCCAGCTACTCGGGAGGCTGAGGCAGAAGGATTGCTTGAGCCCAGGAGTTTGAGGTTGCTGTGAGCTTGGCTGATGCCACGGCACTCTACAGCCCGGGCAACAGAGTGAGACTCTGTCTCAAAAAAAAAAAAAAAAAAATAGAAAGAAATGAATTGGCCAACTAAAAATATATAGAAAAAATAAGCCAGGCATGGTGGCACACGCCTGTGGTCCCAGCTACTCAGGAGGCTGAGGCAGGAGGATCGCCTGAGCCCAGGAGTTGGAGGTTGCTGTGAGCTAGGCTGATGCCACGGCACTCTAGCCTTGGCAGCAGAGTGAGACTCTGTCTCAAAAAAAAAAATACAGCAGGGCTACACCAGACACCCACAACAGTGGTTACCTAGGGCAGTAGGGTGGAAGAGGGCACAGTGGAATCTGGGCACATGGAGTAAGCCATGTGAGGGAGACATTCTCTCTTGTGCTCTCCCTTTCTTTCTCTCACACATATTTTTTAAAAAATGGAACCATGTGATTGTATTACATAAACCAAAAAAACCAACCAACCAACCAACTAAAAAATCCTCAATGTAACACTTAGAGCTGCTTACAAAAAGAAAGGATAGTCCAGGTGAAATCTGGGTACCCATCACTCCGGAAATATGCCCTAATTCCTGAAAGAGAAGAGTGTGTGTGTTGGGGGATCCCAATGTGTGTCCTCTTAGTTGCATTCTATTGGATGCAGACAGGCTTGGCCATCCCCTGGTGATCTGTCCTGTCCCACACTAGAAATCCAACGACATCTCAGCAGGTCCCATCACCATCTGAATCTCAAAATCTCAGGGCTGGTAGGGGCTTTAAAGTCTACCCAGCTGCTGCCCTAGCCAAGTGCTTCAGACTTAAATTTGCTGGAAATTTTGAAACAATTCTTATTAACCAGGATTATTTCCCTTTAATTTTAAAAGGACATTCTAGAAGCTCTGCCTTTAACTGACCTATCCTAAAATTGTTACAATAAACTGGGCATATGGCAATTGGTCCAGAAAAAATAAATACTGAAGAAATAATATGCTCAGCTCAGCCTAACAGCAGTCTCCTCCTGTTACCGGCTAACACATCCTCCCCTATGAGGGCAGCAGGCTGACAGCAACTAACAGCCCCCACTACACAAAGAGAACCGCTGCAAACAAGTACCAAGTGGAAACTGGAGCTGGTGGAGGTGAACTAGGGCCAGGAAGAAACTGACGTTATCTCAAAAGCCTGCTGGCATTTATATAACTGGCATGCATGTGGATCATCTTATCAATGGCTACCAAGTGTTCCAACTATTTTCATCTAAGGAGCTGAACACAAAGTTAATGGGGTGGTTATCTTTTTAGAAGTCCAATGTACAAAAACTCCTTTCAAAAGGCGAGACCCCTCTGAGGTACTGCAAGTAGCTAGCAAAGGATAAGGAACAAGCTGGGCCTGTGGTCCCCGTTACTTAGGACGCTGAGGCAGGAGGACAGCTTGAGCCCAGGAGTCAGATGCCAGCCTGGGTAACATAGGGAGACCATGTCTCTTTAAAAAAAAAAAAAGGGTAAGGAACATATCTGATAATAATACAGAGAAAAGCAAGCCTAACTGACATGTGTGTGTTATTTCTGAGTTCCCTTAGGGATGATATGCTGTGTTACTAAGACTGCACTACAGAGAACACCTTTTCGTATCTACATCTGATACTAAAGAAAGTCACTACACAGGAACAGATGGCTCTGTTCCATTTCTTCCCTTTCAGTGACACCTGTATGCCAATATAGCCACTGGACAACAGAAGTCTATTGGTAAGGATTCCGCTCTTCTTACTGAACAGTGAACAGAAAGCTGGGGGTGTGAGAAGCTTCCTGAAGCTTCAGAGAATTTCCTGACTCTGAGAGAATTAGCTACCTTGGAGTAAGGGAGATGGCAGGCAAGTATCTGGATCCAACTCTTTCAGCTGTTCAGTGACATAAAGAAGAGAATTTTTAAGATAATCATCTCTATAAGCAGTCATCTTATCTTTTGGAAGAATTCCTCTACTATGCTGGGTTGGGCCCGAAATCAATTCTTCTATGGCAGGTAAACTGAAGAGTTCTATAACACTTTCTCATTCAGATATTTAATATTTATTCTAATTATTTCTATTATTATAGACCTCTTTATAGTCAGAAAACCTAAGAATCATTTTAAGGTTTGTTTGTGAAATGGAAATGGGGAGGAGAAGAGTAAAAGAAGAGCCAGGAAGAGTCCAGCTGAGTTTTCCCACTGTTTAATAGGAAAACAAAGAGGGTGGGTGGCCTGCTCCTGACACTGACAGGCTAAAGTAGGCTGGTGGCAGTGAGGCCTTATGGCTTTGGTCCAGCCTTTCTTAAAAAAAGTGGGCTAAGAACAGCTCAGTGCCAAATTGAGTCTGAGGAATGTGTTCACCTCAAACCAGCTGGGAACTAATACTCAATTACATTCCTCACCCCAGGCTGTAGTACACAGAGAGATCAGAAGAGGAGGAAAGGGAGAATGTAGATAGGAAGTGGCACAGGCCACAGGTGACTTTAAAAAAAAAAAAAAAAAAAGAGCTTCTGTTATTTTAAAAGCAAACTAAAATTTTGAAAATCCACAGTGAGCTCCTGAAAGCTAGCCCTCTAGCCATCTGCCAATGCTATGATGGCACATAGGCTACACTTAGGGTACCAAATAGGGCATGGGAGCTGACAGTCCCACAAAGCTGGAGGAAATCAAAAGAATTCTTTCTCTACTGGATGTTCCTTTGTCCTGATGATGAGGTTTCAAAAATACCAGAAAGCCCTATTCAAACTGGCTTCCAACTTCACATTCCCAGGTATCATGGGGAAAACTGTTGCCTAAATACTCTGACATGGCTTTCTATCCGCTCTGGCACAAATCATCCCTTTTTGTACTTCTAGAGACAAGTTCCAACTCTGGAAACAATGAGCTAAGGCAGACGTTAACTCTTGAGGGTGGATGGGGGCAAGGCAGTTACTCAGAAGGATGCCTCCCTTCTCCTAGGTTACCTGCTACTATGCTTGTGCCCACCAAGGGCACAAAAGTGATTCTGGGTCCTCAAGTGAATTTTAGGAGTCATCCAAGGAGACACCCTACCCGAGTCTCTGCTCTGAAGAGTGGCTCTGGGGGGCACTATGGACCTAAGTGCATGTGGTCTTCAGGAGAACATTCTCTGGCTATTAGCTGTCCACCCCAGGCCAGTTCTCTTCTCTCCTTGCATATTCAATCAAGCTGTAAACCCTTTTTAGGTTTGGTGGGACAAATTTCAATCTCTCATCTCCAACTTTATTCCCCAAAAATGTAGATCATGGTTCTGCGCACGCTAGTCCAGATAGCTAAGTAACCAGAATCCTTCCCTAGCAGCTAACTGGGACTTTTACTGAAGCCATGATTAAAAGGGAAATACTTATTGTAATGGAAGTCAAACGTAATAGTCCTAAAATATTAGCAGTCTTAGGTAATGACATAAAATAGCAGATAAATTGAGGAAAAGTATTTGTGGTTCAAGAAGCATGACTTAAATAGTTTTCCTACCAAATTTCTTCACAGATCATGATCTACTCAGAAGAGGTAAAAGAAAAGGGAGAGAGGGAAAGAAGGCTTAAGTGTTAAGGGGCATGGCAGATCCAAATATGAGCTGGGCAGCATCTTCTTGGAACACCTCTTTCACTTAAAGCGAGGTTGAATCAATAGAGATGCAATACGAAATCCTTTTCAAGTCTGTTAAGATAATGAAGCAATTTTTTTGTTTATATTCAAACACTCCTCATAGACTTCCAAGTCTGTGCTTCAAGGAGAACACTTAAGCCACAACAGTGCCTTCACCTGCCTCTCCCACTGCACAAAAAAGATACAAGGGGGCCATAAAAAGAACAAAGAGACCACAAAATGGCAATTAGGCAAATATATGACTTTTCACAGCAATTCAAAGATATTTTTCCTGGGGGATTTAGTGTCTGCTAAGGGGAGAGGGAGTCATTTTAAGTTTTCTTCCATTCTGACAATTCCACTTTTATTTTAAAGACCTTTTTCTCACGGAACCTAACACGCTGTAAGTTTTTAAAGGTACTATCGTTTTATGTACTTTAAGAAACAGGCCGGGTGCAGTGGCTCATGCCTGTAATCCCAGCACTTTGGGATGCCAAGGCAGGAGGATCTCTTGAGGCCAAGAATTCGAGACCAGTCTGGGCAAAATAGCCAGACCTCATCTCTACAAAAAAAATAAGAAAAAATAGCCAGGAGGATAGCTTGAGCCCAGGAGTTTGAGGCTACAGTGTGCTATGATGATGCCACTGCACTCTAGCCTGGCCAACAGAGAAAGAGAGACCCTATCTCAAAGAAAGAAAGACAGGAAAAAAAAGAAAGAAAAGAAAGAAAAGAAAGGAAGGAAGGAAGGAAGGAAGGGAGGGAGGGAGGGAGGGAAAGACTATCCATTAAACTATGACAAAATCCTTCTTATGACATTCACTGTAAGCATCCTGATTTTAAGAATATTAAAAGCAAAAAAAACATAGAAACCTTAGAAATAATTAAATATGGTATTATTAAAACAATTCCATTTAACATCAGGCTTCTAAAAATTAAACTTATTATTTTATTTCAAATATTTGCTGTTTTCCAGCCTGAAAATCAATACCTTATCCACTATTAGAGGTGGTACATGTTTTATCTCCCTCATTGTAGATATCAGCAGCCACCTCGGAATTCTATGTTGACTCTGTATTTTAAGGAGAAATGTTTTAAATTGAATTGTTTAAATGTGGTATTACCATCTGAAAACTGAATTTGGAATAAAGGAATCAAGTATTTAAAAAAAGGTATGGGTGGCCTCATCCGTGTGTGCAGGAACTCTGTGACTGTGTTTTTTCTGTAGATCACACTAACACCCCAGAGCAACGAGACCCCTGGCCACCTACTGCTGTCCCTCACAGTGTCATCTTTTTTCTTCTAGCCCATGAGAGGGATGCAGGTCTCCTTCTCTGGAAAACCCTCATTTCCTTCCTGGGAAGGGGGAATTCTGAAGTAGCTATGACAGTTGACATGTTCTGTTCCAATTTTAGAAGTGCCCCTCTCTCTCTCAGGGATGGTGGCAGTAGGGGTAGTCTGATGCTCAGGAATAGGCTCCCATCTCCAGCATATGCAGACACTGGCCTTTCATCCATTCCTCTCATTCAGAATAAATTTACCCAACTTCCTTTCCCTTTGCTACAGAGACAGACACGGACTTGGTACTCTCTTAATTGAAATCCAAATATTCCTAAAGTCAATGCTTTAGTTGCCCCGGCCTTTGCTATGTCAGTCCCTCTCCCTGTCAGTACACATGTGCTGTCTATTGACGGTATAACCTGGAACTGTCTTACACAGCCCTGAAATCCAGCCCCCATTCACTTTCACCACTGAAACCTTGAATTTATATCACTGTTTCCTCACAACTGACAAACAACACCAGCAAACAGGAGACATACCTCTCATCTAACCCATATTGGGGCCTGTGGAACTGCCCTTTTAGTCATAGGACACTGCTAGATGGCTTAACAACGGCCACATCTGAGCAAAAGAAAAAATCTGTGGCACATTTACCATCATGAAATGTTGGCATCGAAAGGGATCTGAGAGACCTGTTGGTCCAGGGAGCCTCATTTTCCAGATGAGAAAACAGAGGCATAACGAGGGTAAATGGCCTGCCCAGGGTTCCCCAGTACACATGTGACCCAGGGAGGGCAGTGGTTTGGGACTCAGTGTTTTTCTCTGAGGCTCAATGTTGGCCGAGGCAAGGTTGGGAGTAAATGGGAAAAGGGCATCCCCTTGGGAAGAGGGGTTCTATGGCTGAGAGGTATGTCACAGGGTTACAGAGAAGATAGACAAGGCCCTACCCTGAGTGTGAGAGACAGAGGGGGAGCGTCCGATCAGCGGCCGCTGCTGTTCACCAGGCCATGAAACTCCTCCCAGGCCCTGGCAAACCAGAGACAAAAAACAATAGCACATTCAGATCAAAAGCTTTTGAACAGAGAGCAGACACGATAACCCCACATCCCACTTCAGATGCCCTCCATGCTGAGTGGAGCCACAGGTACCTGGGAACAGAGCAGTCAGGTCTCGCTCAGATCAGCAGCGGCAGCCTACCCTTTCAGGGGGAGTGGACACTTCTCCCACTTGCTCCACATGGGAAATCTGCTCCTATTCCCTCAAGGATTTGCAACTGTTCCTTCGACAAGGCTTCAGGGGGGGCCAGTGAGGTCAGAGCTAAAGCTCAACCAGCACCATAAACACTCCTAATTTACAGTAGCACTTCCTGCCTTTCCTGCCTTGGGTACGGGGGAACAGGTGGCAGAAACAATCTTTTTTTCCTCAGGCTTTACCCTCAGGGTAGAGGCAAGTACCCAACAGCATAAGGATGCTTAAAGACGCAATGAGGAAAGAGGAAATTATACCATCTTCTCTGCTTTCACATTCCAACCTTCTAACCTTAAACTCAGATCCTACATGTGTCAGGTTCCATCTGTTTCTTGAAATACCTATGTAATTATTATCTCAAAATTTAAGCTGTGTAGATCATGGCACTTCAAAATTTCTAGCGAGCAATGCTCACCACAGCTTTCACATTGATTAACTCAAGTCAGAATTTGGGGTTAGAAAGGGAAAAGAAAATGTGACAGAAAGGGCACACGGCTCTCAGGGTGATGTTCCACAAAGAAAAGGCCCATGGTGACTGCTGGACGAGTAATAGAAGGAGAAAACCAGAGCCAGACCCTCTACATTTCTGGAAGCTCTAACCCAACCTCAAGTTTTCTCAGGGGAGCTACCTTTTTGCCCTCCCATAGCAGTTAAGTTCCCTGGGGATTACACATAAAATTTGGTGCTTCTAAGTCAGAAGTTCCTTATTATTAATTACTCCATTCTTGGTTTAATTTGATAACACAGTACCCAGGGTGACAATATACTGTGTTACTCTTTACACATTTAATATCACGACCACTAAAATATACTTAACTACCAGGTTTTCTACAGGTAACTTTTCTTTCTTTTTTCTTTTATTCAAAAGGGAGGGATTAAATACCGAGACCTGGTACAACAAATTCATTCTTCTAGGTAACGTTTATACCAGTCTTGTTAGTATTTCCCTCTTTCAAACAGCAGTATTTACAAGTTAATGATCTACATCTTAGAATAATATTCTACCTCTTAGAATAAGCAGATTTGCAGTTAACAGTTTCTTTGGAAAGTACTCCTAAATCTACCAGTATGTGCTAACTGAATTAAGGAAAAATGTAAAGACTGCCAAACAAGCGTTCCAGTTTTTGTCAATTCCCAAACTCAATGTCCACAGCAAGACATCTATTCCACAGCCCTTTCTGGAGAGATGGTGATGGGATGCACTTTGTGAGTCCTGAGTGGCATCAGAAGGCAATTTCATTCTTAACTCCAAATGAAGGACAAAGCAAAATCCAATGCTTGGGCACAGAACCAGGAATCTTTCCTCTTAACAGTGAGATTTAAACTCTCTTTTAAACAATTTAGGTGTCAACAAGAAACTATATGGTTGTGTTGAAGCTTCGTTTCATTTATTCTTTTATTTCCAGAAAGGCTCACACCTACACTAGCCCAAACAAGCAGTTCGGAGTCAAGAATCTGAAGAAATACGGACATCAGAGCTCCTCTAATCCATTCTGGTATTATACTGCCCTCCCAGTTTCTTCAGAAGTATAATGCTTCACTATAGGTTAAACCTCAATATGAAGAATCTGGATTAAGAAATTTCCTCACATGGGTTCAGCATAAATAAAATAGTAGGCCATAGTCTTTGGTATAATCACTCTTACTCTCATAGGCCTACAGCATAGCTAAGAGGCAAATCTACAACCTAAAGCTAGGTGTGAATATACTAGTTATTTTCTCCTTGGCATTCCAGGTATATTAGGTAATATTAAAACTTTCTTCTTATAAAGGTAAGAAAGAACAAGCTAAATGTAAAAAGTGTCATATGACTGGAGTTTCTAAAAGAAGAAAAAAATTACCAAGATTAATATAGCCTACAGGGAATTCTGAACAGATTCATATGACAGAGGAACAAAGAGCCCTCCAACACCATTCTTGTCCCATCTCACCAGAAAGCAAATTCTGAGAGCAGAGAGATGTTACTTCTGTGCAATTCTGTACGTCCTTCCAACCCTGTCCAAAGTCTGTGAGGTTCACAGCTTCCCACTCACCAGCTCTCAATACTCATTGGAGAGCTCAGCCTCCTGCTACTCTGGGCCTCCCTCACTGTGACCCAGCACCACCGGGCTATGACTTAGCCATGACAGGAGAAGGGATGGATTGGTTCTTGCCTGTATGTTAAAGTTCAGGCTGAAATACAGTATTTAGATGTGGTAAAGCGAAGTCCCAATGATTCGACCTGTCTCTCCAGGATGAAGGAACAAAGAGGGATCCCCTATCTCGAAGTCTCTGCAGAGAAGTCTGGCCAGTGTTCCCGACACTGTGGCCCACTATGGAAGCTGACCCTGTCCTCCCCTTTTCCGTCCCAGGCCAGATGCACAAAGGGAAGCAACGGGACTATCTAAAGAGGAGTTTCTTCACAGAAGGCATGGCTGTTCCATATGGCTCTGTGCACAGTTTTAGCCTGGTGGCCCCTCAGTTCTGGCTGTATCATGAGATTTCTCCTTAAAGCAGAGGATATGGTGAGTCACTTGATGCTAGCAAGGACTCAAACCTATCAAAACGCAACTATGAATTGGTCTTATTAAAAGGAGTCATGACCAGTGCAAAAGCTCAGTTTAACAAGTTTTCTGTTTCTTAGGGGTGAGCTGGCAGTAAACATGGGCAGGAGCCCGCTATAGCAAAGATGTTCATTACCCATTCTGTGTGGCAGTCAATGCCTCTAAGGTCACCTAGGAGGGCTGCGGTGGGAAAAGGTCACAACCTGTGTCACTAGGGGAAGGCTGGAAAAAACAAACTATTGAAGGACACTGGAAATTGGACCAAACATAGCAAGCTGGAATCAGGAACACTTGACTGAAAAATCTAAGCCACTTCTCAAAAAAACTCCCCTCACCATTTCCAGCAGCCCTCACCTCCGGAGTAATTAGGGGAGAAAAACTGTTGGCTCACTCTTCCTTCATTTCCTTGCAATCTCAAGTCCCAGCAGTTCCTTGGCTCAAACAAAGCCATATCTGTGGAAGAGCCACTAGGAATAGAAGAAAGCAGAACTAGTTCTGACTTTTTTCACATGTGACAAGAATCAAGCTGTCTTAAGGTCAATTTGGTGCTTTCTGATCAACTTTTACTCTGGGAGGTAACATCAAGCTCATCCCCTGGAGCAGTTACAATACAGCTGAAATTAAGGTCAATGCATATAACATAATACAGCGTGTCCCAAAAGTCTCCCTACAAAGGAAAAATTCTGTAAAATTTTGTAACGAATATTTTATAAGTAAAGGTACATTTAGCTACAATTTCCCATTTTCTGTATTTATGGTGACTTCTGGGACACCCTGTAGTTGAAGGCAACAGCAATAGGGACAGAGAAGGCAATTCTTTGACAAGTGCTAAAAACGTAGAGAACGGGCCTTTCCATATGCCAGCAAATTTCCAATTTTCTAGGTAGTTCAACTAATTTTGGATATGCACTAAACAA
Organism: Lepilemur ruficaudatus; assembly: GCA_963574885.1. Classification (NCBI taxonomy): domain Eukaryota; kingdom Metazoa; phylum Chordata; class Mammalia; order Primates; family Lepilemuridae; genus Lepilemur; species Lepilemur ruficaudatus. Next base: position 9,669 of record CAUYRT010053937.1, read on the forward strand.
AAAAGCAATGACACAAACACCCCTAGAACATTGAGCCTACAACACTAGTCCCAATGCGTGTTCTGTGGGATCCTGGGCACGTGGAGATGAGGGGTAAGTCAGGCTGGTGTAAGCACAGGGTGTCACTGCCAAAGTGGAATAAGCTACTCTGGAAAACTCCACAGCCACTTTCACAGATCCCCTCAGGCAGCCTGACCCAGTGTTTGCAAAAATGACTGTTTATTTTTGGTTTTGGTGGTAGCTCCTAAAAAAACCTAAAGTAGCACGAGGCTTGCTGAAACTCTACATGCAGGTTAGGGGCCTAAAGGCCAAGCTGCAGCACATACAAGCCAAAGCCACAAAGCACATGAGGGGCTGGCATGTGCTATGGTCAGATGTCCTAAGGAGCATACTCACACAGGATGAAGATATTTCCCCACCCCAGATCCTGATGCACATAACACTGGGCCTGGGAGAAAGGGAAGGGCTATAACTTTGAGATCTTGCAAGCAGGTCTAGTTCAGAAAGAAGATTATCTGGCTCTAAAGGGAAAGCAGAAGGGAGAAGGCTGGCAAAGAGCTTGTGGCTTGGGCACCAGAGAGAAAATCCCGTTAGCACAAAGCAAGGAAGCTATATACATACAGCCACAGATAGACAGAAGCAGGGATTTACCTCCAAGCAAGAGATTTCTTTGAAATAAAGGCAAGTGGAAGTCAGCGAAGCAAAGGCCAAGGATCCCCCTTTCCAACCTTAACAGACTTTCAAGCTGAATTCTAAATCAGAAATCACTCTGTTCTGGTCATCAGTGTGATGAGATGGGAATTAAAATTCAAGTACCAGAAAACGGGGTCTTATTTTGAGAGCTAGATGTCACCTCATTGTATCAGACCTCAGCAGTCCTGGAACAAAAAGCCACATGACACTACACAATGGACTTATGGAAATGAGGCTGCATTCCCCGGATGGCCCTCCATGGAGAAGCCTGTGCCATCCCTTAACATGGTGACAGTCCGAAAGGCCACATCTTTGATGCACCATAAAGAGCAAGAGCATGAGACAAGCTAGTTTAGCACCATTTATTAAGTGATCTCAGCTGTTGTTGTAGCTGCTGTGTCAGCCTGTTCTTAAAACATTAAATGCTCTTCCAATTCCTCTTGTCCAGGACAGAAGGATCTTCCAGGTAGCACGCCAACAGAACAAGAGACTCCGATGACGCCAGCTTCAATGATGGTGCCATCCAGAGAGGGAGAGGATCACGGCACATTCAACCGCGGCTTCCAGAGGTTTTGAAAAAGGAGCCTTTGGGGGCCCAGCCTGCCTGGCATTCTAGTAGAAGTGCAAAAGGTTGGCTCATTGGGAGAGGAAAGAGAGAGGGACGCAAGGGAAAGTAGCATCTGGGTCTCAAGGAAGGTTTTCTGGTCCCTACAGCTGCAGGGCTGGAGTACCAGAGTCAGACCTCTGGGTAAAGTAGTGAGCAGCAGGCCAGTCTTTCTAGCAATCTAAGGCAAAAAGTCCACAGGCTCTCCTAGACTCTGTAAGGACTTATACACATTTCTACAAAAGTCAGGAAGAACTGCCTCAGGGTATTAGAAATAGAGAAGAGCAGAGAAGGGAGAGTTGATGAAAAACACCTCTTTCCCTTTCCTATCCAGGTGAAAAGCTTGCTTTCAGGGTGGGTGCGGAGAGGGTATTTGGGAACCTTGAAAGCAAGAATCCTACGATAAGGTATAGATCTCTCCAGCCCAGACTCAATGTTAGAGGGCAGAAACTACTTCTATCCCAGAACAGAGAATAAGAAAAACTTGCCTAGAGAAAACCAATGCTAACAGGGGACTGCTAAGGCAAGCAACAAGGGCCACAGCTGGCTAGTAACTGTTGGTGGCTGTGATGAGTCATATCCAGCCATGTGACTATGGACCAACTCCTATGGCAGTGTTCCCAGTTAAAAACTGGCACTTAGGCTGGTTTAAGCCCATTCTACCCATAACGTTATCTGTGAATGCACGGGAAAGAGATTCCCAAACGGCTTGCCTGGTGAACACAATCACTGGGCTCACTACTAGTCTTTACTAAGAATAACACAATGATGATATTCCTAGTGATGATGACAGGAGCAATAATAATACTTGGCCCTGTAAGAGCATTCTCCATCTGAGGACTTTCAGTTACAAAGATTAAATCAGCCTCACAACAGCCTTGTTACATAATGTATTACTGTCCCCCATTTTACAGGTGGGAAAACTAAAGCAGAGTTGCAAAGAGACTTGCCAGAGGAACACACTGATGCAAGGCCGTAGGAGAGAACTAAACTTAAGTCCTGACTCCCAGTTGGCTAGCTCTCCGTCCGGCTTTGAGACGATCTGACAGCTAATCCTCACAACTTTTTCATAATAACCTGAGCTTATTTCTGACACTCAATCACTGAAGGAGCAAGCCTAACCAGTGATTCTCACTGTGGACAGAGAGCTCCATTTTCCTGAGTCCTTGGGAGATCGCAAAACTTATTTTCCCTGTAGCCTTTATGCTTCCCTTCCCTCCTACTCTCTCACACACACTATCCTGCTTCCTCTATGATTTCAGCTCTACACACAAGGAAATAGAGTCATTCCTGATAAGTAGTCAATTTCCCAGGACAAAGAAAACAGACTGAAGCTAACAGGTTAAAAAGACATGCAAAAGTAGGGCAAGGGGTGGGCAGGAAAGAGGACTTAATTGTTCAGTGAAATTATCTTTAAAAAGCAGCAAGAAAAAGAAAAGCGCTTTGTCTTTCATTTTAAGACAGTGGTCAGCATATGAAAGACAAGACAGACTGTGGCAAGCCCAGGCAGTACAACCGGGTTTCTGCAGAAGGGCTCTCTCTGCTACAAAGCACCTGGCAGTGTGGTGGGCAGGGAGCCTCGCGACAAAGAACTGAAGCAAGTGGCCAGAAGCCCTGCAGGGAAAGCCTGGTCTGTCCCTTCTCCACAAGTTAGTCTCTTGTGCGACCATATTCCTCTGGGGCCATCTATGGATCTCCTTCTGCTAAGCTTAGGGACATGTCCCCCCAATGCCCCCCAACACGTACTTGATGCTGTCGGTGTGAGTTTTGTATTCCATAATGGTGTTGGGAGGTAGGTTAAGCACTCGCCGAAGCGTATCCCGGATTCGGGCTGTGGTTGCTTGGTCGCTGGCAGTCTTATTCCATATTGAAATAATGTCCTCCTACCAGAGGAACAGAAGAAATCATAAAAGCAAACCAGAGGCAGTAAGGGGAGCAAAGGCAACACAAGAAACCAGACTGGTGGCTTAC
>CAUYRT010053938.1:0-26287 GCA_963574885.1 Lepilemur ruficaudatus
GTAGATTTTTGAATGTAACAAGATAAGTCAACTTGAGTGGTAATATATTTTGGGAAATCAGTTCACTACAAATTGTGACTGTAAACATTGTACTGTAAATGCTTTGTAGTTTTCCCCCAATAAAAAAAAAAAGAAAGAAAAAAATAAAAAAAATAAAAATGACAGTGGATTCCCACCAAAATCTGTACAAACCAGAAGGCAACCCAGCAACATATTTAAAATATTGTACTGAAAAAAAAAAAACCTGTCAATACACCCAAAAATATATTTCAAAAAGGAAGGTGAAATAAAGATTTTCTCAAACTAAAGCTGAGAGAATTTATCCCAAGCATCCATACATTGCATGGATGCTAAAGAAAGTTCTTTAATTAGTTCAACCTCTGTGGAAAACAGTATGGAGATTCCTCAAAGAAATAAATGTGGACTTGCCATTCAATCCGGGAATTCTATTACTAGGTATTTACCTAAAGGGAAAGAAGTCATTTTTATCTTCACCCGCACTTGAATGTTTATAGCAGCACATTTCACAATTGCAAGGATGTGGGACCACCCTAAGTGCCCATCAGTTCATGAGTGGATAAAGAAAGTGTGGTGTGTGTGGTATAAATATACCATGGAGTACTACTCAGCCATAAAAAAGGAATGAAATAATGCCTTTTGCAGCAACGTGGATGGAACTAAAGATCATTATCCTAAGTGAAGTATCTCAGGAATGGAAAATCAAACACCACATATACTTTCTTATAACTGAGAGCTAAACGATGGGCGCACGGGCACAAAGAGATGTAAAGGACATTGGAAACCAAGAAGTGGGGAAGGTGGGAAGGAGTGAAGGGTAAAAACTTACCTACCGGGTACAATGAACGCTATTCTGGTGATGGGCTCACTAAAAGCCCCTACTTAAGCCTTATACAAGGTTTCCATGTAACAAAAACATTTGTACTCTCTGAATATTTTGAAATAAATGCAAATAAATAAACAAATAATGGTCTTTAGGCAGAAGAAAAATGATACCAGATAGATACCAGATGGAAAGTACCAGAAGTGCCCATTATTCTCTCTCACGCTTACTCCTGCCTCTTCGTCTCTGCATGTATTACTCCCTCTATCTGACAGACTCCTTCCCTTGTCCCCCTGCAAAACTCCTGCTCACCATGTCCCGATGGCTCACACGTTGCTTTCTCTACAAAGCCTCCCCTTGCCTTGGTGGCAGGACTCCATCTCAGGATCTTTGTGAGCAGCTCAATCGCTGTTGAATGAATCAAGGTTGGATGGATGGGATGCCAAGTGGAACATCTGCAAGGACATTGAGCAAGTCTCTACCAATGGTCATTCTTCATTTACCAACTCATTCATTTATTATTGTACACAATGACCTACATTCATCAAGGAGAGAGAAAGTTGATCTGTATTGCACATATGAAAAACAAGCTGGCGTTTCCAGCAGTTCTTCAGGGATATAAACCATAAACTCCGCGAGGCCATGCTCTACACTATTTAATGCAGAACTGCACAGCCATAAGACTTCCTAAGAAGTAGATGAGGTTAATGGAGAAAAAGGAGCCAAAGCAAGCAAAATCTGTTCCTTCATTATAGTCAAACTGGACAAAACGCATACATTTTTCCATAGGAAGTTGAGTGTGTTCTCTTTTAACTCTCTACTTCATCTACATTGTGTTCAGTTTGCATCAGAGGTAAATAGTTTAACCTGCTATTTTATTCCTTTATTTTAACATAAGACAACAGAAATATTATGAGGTTAAAAAAAGCCTGACAAATCATATCTCTATGCTATTTATAAACTTCTCATTTCCTTTGCTCTATTTTCCACTTAAAATCTGTTGAAGTAATTAACATCTTATTTTAATATTTAACTACATTTAATTTTGACCAGTTCATGGACATATCAGAAATATTATAAAATACTAGGCAAAAATTGCTGGTAACATTTAAAAAAATTTCAATTCTCATGTTTTTTAAAAAATGGAGATTATAACCTACTTAAGACGTTGGTGGTAAAGTTAGTGGAAGTAGCTTTTTCAATTTTTTTTTTAGAAAGAGTTTCTTGCATGCAACTCTTATCTATTCCTAAGTTCCTTTTTCAAAGCAGAAAGCCAATCTTTATTTTTAAATCTTATTCTCTTTATAGATTATGCAGTATTGCTCTCACATATAAATATTTCAGGGAATGCTTTACTATTTTTAATAGCCTTTCTAATTATTAAATATTTTAATGATGTACTTGGTTTTTAGAGTGAAAGCTTCAATGGAGCAGGGACTTCTGTCTGCTTTTGCTGTGGTTGTTGTTGTTGACTACTAAATTCCTAGAGCCTACATAGGGACCCGGCCCAGAGAGAAAGCTCCACAAATTTTGGTAGACTGAATGAATGAATGAGTTCTGTTCAGCCTCTGGCAGCCTCTGAATCTTTCCTTGGGCCCCTCTTGGACCACCAGCCTTCGAGTTATGCTTGGAAGCAATTTCTGGCCATCTGTTCTCCCTCATTTTGTCCACCTGATCTTTCTGTTCACAATATGTTAATTTATTTGATGATATTATCCGCCTTTGTGTAATCATTTACAAATAGACCCCAAAGGTTTTTAAGAGGGGAAAATAACGCAGTCTCTCACATATTGCAAAGGGACTTCGCTTACTCATCGAGCTCCCATATTTTCCCACAACTTTCAAAACAGTCCCGTTTCACTGCACCACTGATTCTGAACTCAAATGTTGTCCTGGGTTTGGGGTACTGCTTTGCGTTTGTTCTTAGAGGGCTTAACCTTGAGAATAATGCCAAACCAGATTATATGCCAAACTGAAGCTTTGCAAGGCAAAGCTAAACCCAACCTAAACTCTAGAAATGCCAGTTGGGGATATCTAGACACCAAAATCCAATTGCTTTTTAATAAAGTCTGGCTTGGCTAGCTTATCTGCCAATCTCAGAGACATTCCACAAACAGGGAACTTTCCCTGAGCCAGGGTAAAAGCCTCAAAATGGGCTAATCTCGATCCCAAAATTTTTGATGCAGGACCTGGCAGACACTGAACCACAATGAGACTGGTTAGAGACCCACACATGGGACTCAGCCACAGGACTTCCCGTGTTCTAGTTTACATTCTTAAGTATCCAGAAACCCTAGTTATAGAAGGGATGTGTGAATACCTATTAAGGCAAGAATTTAGAAGGTACAAATGGGTCTGAGTAAATTGGCATCTTTTTAAAGGTCTGTTATACAGAACACCAACATTGTTTGGAACACTTCTCATAGCTGCCAACATGAGACTTCTATTCATTGGTAGTAATGATGTTGATTTACTCAATATCATTTCAAACACTGTGCCTACTCATTTTTTAGTGTGATCACACAACCCAAAAAGTAAGCTTATTGCAGCAAGGTTGTTTGCTCTGGAGGAGTCTTAAAAGAGTTCTGGTCAAAGATCACTTTTTGCTGTGGTTGCTAAAACAAAAACCTATTAGAAAACATTTCCAAACTGTAAATAAAATATAGGTTTTAACAGGACATTTAAAGGCATCTATGTTTTTAAAAAGTTTTCTTCCATCTTTTAAATGCGTTGCTAAGAGGAAATGTGAACATGGATATTTTAAGGTCTTAAAAGCGTTGGCCACAGATCCTTGCCTGTGGCATTTTAAGGGGAATGGGCTCTTTTATTACTCTACTATAAACACTTTTTATCATGTTCCTGTATCAATTGAATAATGCCGTATTTTTATAGCTTTCCTTGAATGACAAGAAACTGGGTGTATTGCGTATTTATATATTGTATATTTCACATTATACATTTTTTACATTTTATGCAATCTACAGTGGATTTCAGCTAAATGAACATAAGATGAAAATCACAGGAAGCTATCAAAAATGATGACTACTGTTTTATTCTAGAATTTACTTGCCTAAATTGCTTAAGAAATATACTCTTTTTAATGATAAAATTCCCACAAAAAACTGAATAGTCTGAGTCTAAATCCACTTTCCAGACTTGCTTCCCCTGTAATATCTGTAATAGAACAATCCTGAATTAGCTGCTACTTTCCATAATTCTTGTCAGCAAAATCTATCAGTAGTTCTAACTCTGATTATACACGCTGGTAATGTAATTAAACGTGTTTTAAGCCTATCTCTGATGTCACAGTTTCAAATATAGCCACATAAATTTTAGCTATGAGTATTTCATACATAATTTATATATACAAATGTGTTTGCATGTGTACCTGGATTAAGTATAATAAATGTAAATTATATAATTTATATCTATATATGTTTAACTGTGTTTAGTTTCAATCAGACAATGGTTTGATATATATTTTTAATGAGGGAAAATCCTACTGCAATATTAAGATTTTGTGTTTTGCAGACTTCATTTCTTAGTATTTTTTTAATTAAAAAGACAAATACATTTCAATGTTCTTTTTAGTAAATGTTATGCTTCCTGTTCCAAAACAACCTTAAGTTTATAAATAAGAGTTAATGAATCCAAGAACCATGCTATTCCATGAGCTTGTGAACAAACAATTTAAAGTCAAACTAGAATTCTTTCCAAGTTGGATTTTCACATGATACAGTTTATAAACAAGTTTTAGGGGTAGAGAGACTGGTTTGGTCTTGTTTTGTTTTTCTATATTAAAAAAAAAAAATGAAAATTCTGCCTTTGGAAGGACTTAACAACTAAGCGGATTTCCAACCCATCACGCAAATGCACTGGTGCTAAACTTGAGGATTGCTCATGCCACCGAATCGTCGCCCCGTGTTTGTTTTTCTCTTCGAGAGCATTCTAGATGGGCACATGAATGGTTCTGCAACAGTTTGCAGCATCACATGATGCTCGCTTCATTGAAGAAGGAAGGAGCTCGCATGGCATCCATTCCTGAGACCTCGATCAGAAATAGATCCTGAGAGAAGTAACACTAACCTTGGACTCGACCACGCTGTAAATTGTCTCTTTTGTAATTGTGACAGACACTCCCCCGGATTCTCTCTTCCATACGACTCCCATGATCACTTTATCCTTTCTCTCTCTGCTGCCAAATATAGTGGAGTTCCCGGAGTTTTGACACCTTGTAAAGACATTCCAGTGGATTCTAGCACACCCAAACAGATGGTGTGAAAGGAATACAGGGGAAGAAAATGTAGACCTCTGCCAGATTCTCATGTATTCTAGGTAACATGGTGTTCCAGGAGAAGAAAAAAATATATAAAAAGGAACTGATATCATTGTTACTGCCTGCTTTCTGAGCCAAGCCACCATGCTTCTGCCAAAGATAACAACGTCTTTAAGATGACTACAAAAACTCCTAACATTATGTGAGGTAAAAGAACTAGACCTATGAGGGATATAAAACAATAATCTTTATTATTGTTATACCGTGTTACACTGACGCGTACATAAAACAGAATTTTTTTTTTCTTTTAGCAAGGGATGACGTCCAGCTCAAAATAACATCTTTACTTCTTTTCCTTGTCCAGTACGTTGGAAATCTCCACTGAGCTTCTTCTCTGCGGCTAGCATCAACTTTCTTCACAGATGATGGCTAGAGACATGGGAATGACGTATATGAAATAAACATTAAAGAGCAATTAAATGCTTTTCCTCCCAGATACAGCCAGATGTTTAAAAAATATATATGTGCCGAAATAAGCACATGAAAAGATGTCTGACATCATTAGCCATTAGAGAAATGCAAATTAAATCTACAGTGAGATAGCACTACACACCTATCAGAATGTCTAAAATAAAAAATAGTGACAACATCAAATGCTGGCGAGGATGTGAAGAAACTGGACCACTCTTACACTGCTAGTGATATGTAAAATGGAAACGGTTTGGAACTCTGGAAAACAATTTGGCAGTTTCTTTAAAGACTAAACATGTAACATGTATACAAACCAGCAATTATACTCCTAGGCATTTATCCCAGAGAAATGAAAACTTATGTTCACACAAAAACCTGTACACAAATGTTTATAGCAGCTTTATTAATAACCAAAACCTGGAAACAACCAGATGTCCAGTCAATGGGAGGTGCAAACTGCAGTTAAACAAACCGTGGCACATCCACACCATGGAAGGGAGGTGGGTATGGCTATATAAAGGGACAACAGGAGAGATCTTTGTGGTGACAGGAATGTCCTGAACCCCAACTGTATCAACAACCTGGCTGTGATGCTGTACAACAGTTATGCAAGATATCACCACTGGGGGAAACTGGGTTAAGGATACTTCAAATCTCTCTGTATTATTTCTTACAGCTGCATCTAAATCTATAATCATCTCAAAATACAAAGTTTAGTTAAAAATATAACTCCTAGCCAGGTGTGGTGGCTCACACTTGTAATCCCAGCACTTGGTGGGAGGCCAAGGTAGAATGATTGCTTGAGGCCAGGAGTTCAAGACAGGCCTGGGAAACATAGCAAGACTTTGTCTCTACAAGAAATTTAAAAATTAACTGGGCATGGTGGTAGCATGTGCCTGTAGTGCTAGCTACTTGGGAGGCTGAGGCAGGAGGATCGCTTGAACCCAGGGGTTCAAGGCTGCAGTGAGCTATGATCACACCACTGCACTCCATCCTGGGTGACAGAGACTCTGTCTAAAAAATACATATAAATATATATAAATGTATGACTTCTGTTAAAATTTTAAAAAGTTTTACTCTATGCAAAGACACTGTTAGGGACTGAATTGTGTCCCCTAAAATTTGTATGTTGAAGCCCTAACCCCCAGTGAGATTATGTCTGGAGATACGGTCCTTAGGAGATAAAGTTAAATGAGATCAGAAGGGTGGACCCTTAATCCAATAGGACTGTATCCTTGTTGCCGGGAGGAAAGCCCTCACCAGAAACCAAACCTGTTGGAGTTTGATCTGGGACTTTTAGTTCCAGAACTGTCAGAAAACAAATTTCTGTTGTTTAGTCCAGTAGTCCCCAACCTTTTTGGTACTAGGGACCAGTTTCATGGAAGACAATTTTTCCACAGACCAGGTGATGGGGGCGGGGGGTGGTTTTGGGATGATTCAAGTGCATTACATTTATTGTGCACTTTATTTCTATTATTATTACATTGTAATGTATAATGAAATAATTACACAAATCACCATAATGCAGAATCTAATGCTGCTGCTGAGGAGGCGAAGCTCTGGCAGTGAGGTGAGTGATGGGGAGCGGCTGTAAATACAGATGAAGCTTTGCTCGCTGGCCCACTGCTCACCTCCTGCTGTGCAGCCTGGTTCCTAACAGGCCACGGACTGGTACCGATCTATGGCCTGGGGGTTGGGGACCACAGGTTTAAGCCACCCAGTCTATGGTATTTTGTTATGGTAGCCCATGCTAAGACAGACACAAAGGAAATTATGGGTCTGTTGAAAATATAAATTTGATGACTATAATGATCAATATAGGTTTCTTTCAGGAATGCACATAGTGATAGATCATAGAGTGTGTGCGTGTGCATTACATACAGACTACTTAGATTTAATGAAGAAAGGAGTTGACCTACTCAAAAGCTCTAGATCGAAAAAGAAAATTATGGGTACTCTATCACGGAAATAACGGATGGATGACACGTATAACATTATAACAGCAGTATGCAATCTGTATGTGCAAAGATAAAATCATTGAAGTGCCATTCCCTGGTCATTAATGTGGTTTTTCTAGGGGCTTCTGACTCTCCTTCATCCAATGTCCCTTCGGTACACAGACATTAATTACTGAACACAGCAACCACAATCAAGGTAGGAGAGCCATTTAAAGCCAGCATGAGACCCACAAAGATAGAAAACCCACCACCTTCGCCTCATGGCCTTTCCTGTTTGACAGGTACGCTCACACGTCATTTTGAGAGACTGAAAGAAATGTGACAAGCCACATTCCTGCATGTCCTTTGGTCCCTGAAATCCTCACCAGCATCCTCATACCCTCTTAGATCTGCCTTTCCTTACCTTCTCCCCACCGCTGCCTCTTCTGGGTCTGCTCCCTTCCTCCTCTTGTATCCTTTCCCTCAGCTTCTCATTCAACCCTCAGTTCTGCTCCCTTCTGGGTTACGAATGAAAACAAAAAGTAAATCAATGAAAGCAGTGATTTGGTGGGATTACGGTGCCAAGGAGGTTGTGCAAAGAGCCAAACTGTTCCTTTTGTTTTCTTTTCCTTTGGATTGGCTCTGTCCACCAGTGACCAGGTTAAAGGCCTACAGCTGATGGCCAGGGGTGGTAACAAAATCACACAGGAGTGGCCTTTTCTAGTGGGGACAGTGTGACTCATGTGACCGTAGCTCCTATGTGACACGCTCCAAACAGGATTCTTTTAGGAAAAAAATAACCAATCATAAATCACTGGAAATTTAAAAATTAGAAAACTAGGTCACCTATTACAATGAAGTTTTTCCTCTTAGATCACTTTCCCTGGAAGAGTGACTTGCACTATTTACCTGAGGTAAGAGAAAGACGCTGTTTGACATTTATGTGCTACGTGATAAAGTTGAAAACCAATGACAAGATCTTTCTGGTCCTGGGCTCGCCTCAAAAAAATTAGTCCATAAAATGAGTGCTGAGGCTACAGACAGCCCTCTCTGGTCAGCTGGCAATACATGTATTTTCTGTGTGGTTCTGAGAAGCCAGTATGGGAGCAATAAATTGTGTTAAATGGAAGAAGTACTGATAAAATATCTGAACAATTAAGAAACGATGTCAGGATTTACAATCACATGCGGGAAATGTAAGAAACGTTCCTACAAATGCCTGAGGGACAATATTTCAGTACTTTATTGTTGTATAACAAATCTAATGGCTTTAAACAACGATTCATTATTTCTCACAATTCTGTGGGTCGGTTGAGCTCAGCTGGGCAGTTCTTCTGTTCTGTGACGTGCAGGCTGAGATTACTCAGGTGGTGACATTCAATTGGGAGCTGAGCTGGGATGCCCAAGATCTCCTTTCATCTTCCAGGTCCCCTTTCCTGTGACTTCTCATCATTTAGTAATTGAGCCCAAACTTCTTCATCTGGCAGCTGGAGTGTGAGAGAGACTGGAGCAGAGGTAGAAACTGACAGGACCATAAATGGCCCAGTGTCACTTTTGCCACAGTCTATTGGTCAAAGCAAGTTGAGACCAGATCAGACCAGAGGGGAGAGGAAATAAACTCTATTTCTTGATGAGGGGAGCAGCGTACATGTTCATAGATAGCGGGAGTTATTGGCTACCATCTTTGGATACAATCTACCCAGATGGGCAGAAGGAATACAAACTACTTCTCCTATAGGAGAATAAGAACAAGAATAAGAATAAGAATTCCTATAGAATAATAAGTGTGCCACATTAAAAACAGGGGTGGTTTAAAATGATCTTGGAAACATTCAGGAGCCAATAAAAATAACAATGCTTATTTCTTTGCAAACAATACTATTATATATTTTTCCTGAGACTGTTAATAAAAACCACTTACTGCCTTACTGGTAAGCCCCAAAATTCCTGGTGTTAAAGTTATTCTCTGGGTTATTTCACCTTCACAAGTCCTGCCTGAAAATGCAAATACTTCTGGCATTGATATGCAAGTGCCTCTGGAGCCAAGATAGAAACTGGTGCTTCTGGAGCCAAGGTAGAGAAGGTAGAGCCAAGGACCTCCGACCACTCATGTCCTTGGGTGAATCTGAGATGAGCAACTAAGTCAGTGGAAGGTCTTTAAGGCAGAGCTCCTAGTCTGTGACCCACGATGTTGGGCTTTGCTCAAAGTTTGAAGTCAGAGCTAGACTAGAACTGCGATTTCTGTTTCCCAACACTTTGTTCTGCAAGTTTTCCAGTGTACACGCTGTCTCACCAGTCTACACACTCTCTCCCCACTGGCCTAAAGCACCTCCCTATTCCCTTTTCAGCGGCCTTCTCGCCGCGACCTCTAATACATGTTTTCCTCTCAGACCAAAAATGTCTGCAATCAGGAAACAGCCGGTTGATAAATCAGAATTGGGGAATTCCAGCGGGGAAGTCGGCTTGGACTGGCATCACAATGGACTTGAGCTGGGGCAAAAGAAGAGCTCTGAGGAACCCACAGAAGAGGGTATTTCCAAGCTGATCTCATTATTAGGCCATGAACTGGCTCTGATTCTTCCTACAGCTTTCTTTTTCCATCCACCAAAGAATAAATAAATATAAGGCAGCAACAAACTGCATTCTTTTTCTCTCTCTTGTATAATGCAAAAAACACACTGTCCCTGATCACTTAATTACTGACAGCTAGAAAGTGCATTTCAAAGTCATACACCATATTCCAAGCCTTCCAAAATGCCTAAAGGACAGAAAAGCTAGACAAACCCCAAACTAGATATGTGTATAGATTTCTATACTTGCAATGTTAATGGGCCTTGACTAAGACCACTGTGATTTTAATACATTGTATTGTTTTATTCCTACTGTATTTTAAAATAGAACATCTCAAAACAATTAGATTAATTAAATATCCACAGGGATGCAGAAAATGTTTTCTTGTCACACTTGGGGACTTGACCAGCTCAGCTCCTTTGGTTTTTCAGAACTTCTTAATGACAGATTTTCAGGCCATCCAAGCCTTGACAACTATTTCAATCTGTCACGAAGAATATTTCAGTACCTAGAAAAATTTTAAGACTTCTTGGGACTTAGATTTGCCAAATGTGGCTGTTTAGGGGGAAGCCATCCTTCGCCATGAGTGGCACACTTTCAAGTTCCCTGGCTTATTGTCTGAGAATGCAAAGTGGATCGTGGTCTTGGGGAGTAAAATACAGGTTAGAAAGGTTAGAAAAAGTCACTGAGCAATTTTTATTGTCTATGTTTCGTCAAGATACTGAAAGTTGAAAATTTCACCCCGTGCTAATAACACAGTATTAGTTACACTTGACTGCTTTGTTGGAGCCAAACCAACCTCACTTCTGTTCTCTCAAGCCTAAATTCCAAGAGCGGCCAGCTTTTTAAGAAAACAAAAGCTGCCATAATCTCTAGTAGAGGCTGGTGTCAAACCACAGGAGTTCTAGCAAAGACCACATATTATCATGAGCTCAAAACATGAAAGAATTCTGCAGCATGACAAGCTCTAGAAAAGAAACTCTTAAAAGAGACTCATTTATCTCCACGATGTCAGCTGCAAGAATAAACTAGCAATGAACGAGATGCTGGGAGTGGGGTATGAAGAGACCATGCCCTCTGTGATTTCAAGGCCATTTTGGAATCTTGGGTCAGGCATTTCGTTCATCTAAAGTGTCTCTTATCCTAAGAGACTTACTGTGTATTATCTTTGTGTGTGTTGAGGTTGCATAGTCAGATGGGAGATTCTTGTTACTTTTGTAAAATTACAGAGCTGTCAACAACCTGTCCAAGAAATGTGGCTCCACAGTTACAACTTTGTGACCTTGAGCAAGCTATTCGAACCTCTTGTGTTATCAGTTTCTCCAACAGTAAAATGGTGATGACAACAATGGTCCTACTGCATAGGGTATAAAAATTAAATGCATTAATGATTTAAACGATTTAGAACAGTGCTAGCATACACAAAATGCTATAAAATAGCCTTTAGTATTCATACTCAATAGCATAAGTCGTATTTAAACAATTTCTCTTCTAGTTTTTAAAGATGGTAAAAGATATTACAGCTCCCCTCAGCCGGCCTTTATTCTAGTATTTAATGATCCTCATTGAGGGAATTGGATTTTTAAAATGCATATAAACCTATTTTCTTTTAGAAAATTGCCACAACTGCATGCATGATAAAATAGTTTTCATTCAAAGAATTCAGATCAGAGGTGAATTAGAGAAAAGGGAGACCAACCCTTCAATTTCTTCACTGCTTAACCTCCTGGAAACTCTGAAACCAAGTGTTCCAATCGTACAGAAAAAGCTGAACCGAGGAATGACCAAAGAGCTCATAGGATTACAGAGCTAAAGAATATTGGTAATCATCCGGCCCTACCCCTTAATTTTACAGATAAGGAAACTGAGGCGCAGACAGGGTAAATGGCACTGATTCCTTTAAAATACTAGAAATCATACTTCATAATTAGCGGTTCCAAAAAAATTAGTGGTGCCCTTTCAATATGTTTGCCCACGAGGCTATAACTTATTCAAATATTATTTCCATTGCTTGAATTGTGTTTTAATTTTTTTTTCTTTTTGCTTTTCCTGGCTTGCTTATATGTCACACAAGAAAATCATCACCTGTACTTTAAAACTGGAGTTTTTACCCAAAGTGACATTGTCTAGCCTGGCCACTCACCTCTTTACCGTATTTGTCTCTTTATGATTTTTATCATTTAAAAAACCAAATTTACTCTCATATGACTGAAAATATAGTTCCAGCTTCTACAAAATGCACCAGACAATTAGAAGATGATTTTGTTCGGGCTATAGCAATAGGGAGAATGCTCATTAGTAAGGAATATATCAAAGAAAAGGAAGGGTATCCTATAGAAAAGGGGTTTATAGAAGCAGATAGACAATGGAGTCATCCGAGAGCATCTTTTAGGAGTCATGAGGAAGGATGGAAACAGGTCTTATCTTGGGATATACAGGGTATGGCCATCCTCTGTGGTTAGCCATTCCCTGAAACTCAAAAGGGTTGGGGGATTCCTTAACCAGCGTACTTTTTCTGAAAGCACAAAATTCAGGTAAAGTTCAACATTATCATATCCTTGAAGATAATCAAAACAATGTACCCAAGTTCTTAAGGCCACTAACTGCTCAATCCCCTACAGTGATACCCTGGAAAAAAGACAGTTGTCATTTAACCATTGTGTGATCTAGATGGGATCTTTTATTCCCCAGTTGGTTTCATTATCTCTTATCTAACAATGGCATCATTTTTCCTGATGACACCTTTCCTGCATCTTTCATCTGAAACTCAAAAAAAATGAAAAAGCATACCAAATCACTGCCGAAGGCGTTCAGCACTGCATGGGTCACATCCATCTGACAAGGTTGACTGGCCTCCCTATCTCCCACGCTGTCATCTTACTCACCTTGTAAATAAATCTTGTGTTCTCTGACATAATATTCACCATATTATTAGGATTGGGTGTGGAAAGTGAGATGAACTGAATTGCTGAAATTCACATGAGTTATGTGCATAGAAGTAGTTGGTTCAGCACCATCAGATAGGGATACTAAGTCTAACATAGCATCGCTATAATTTCCCAGCGACACGGCTTGATATAAATATAAGGCATGTGGGTGCAAGTGTATGTGTGAGGAAAAATTGAGAAAACGTTGGAAACTTAAGGGTTTTCCGGACTGGTTTACCCTTTCAGTTTTTCTCTGCCTTTTGTTCTTTTTGATTAGGCTGTTTAACAACTCTGAAGAGATAAAGGTTAGGTTGTAGAAATCTGGTAATAATACAAATAATTCCTGTCCATGGAAACGCAAACTCTGTACAGAGGGGGTTCCATTGACTTGCCTTTCCCACCGTGGAAGAAGCCAGTTTTGCATCTGTCTAAACAAATTCATCTTGGCATTCTTAATGACCTATAAATACATCTGGACTTCGGATTCTACTTGGAACCAGTTACAACACTTTTTTGGTTCCCTGATTCGTTAGTGAGTTAAATGAAATTATTAATGTGTGCTCATTTTATATTTGTCACGTTTTACCTTTTAAAAAATTACTCTTTAACATAGGTAGATAAAGATATCTAAAGTCCCATTAACTCAGACTTATCTTAGAAGGAAAAAAGCCTTTTTGATTAGAGTGTGCTCAAACAAATAAGTTTATTACTTTTAAGTTTATGCTAAGAGGTGTTACCCAATAGAGATCAATACATTAATAAATAATTTATAATGAGCATTTTTCTAATTAAATTGGTGCTTCTAGAGCACATAAACACAGCAGCATATTTTAAGTGTTTTAAAATTTTTCCTCTAATCTTATTTATACTCTCTTTAAAAAGAAAAAATATGTGCTAGGTAATGAAAGACTTCAGCTCAATTATTCCAAATTACAAATTAGTGAAATCCCACTTTAATGAAATTTTACACTTGTAAATTGATAGAACACTGATTCTTCGAATGCTTGCAATCGATGGAACCCTAAGACATCATCAGTTAATACAATGCAGGAATCCCTTCAAAACTGGTTTTGATGGGCAATCAGCCAGCACCTGCCTGAGCACCGATTAGCAGGGGCTCACTATCTTTGCAAGAGGCCATTTCATTGTTAAAAGCTTCCATGGTTTGAAAGTTTTCCTTTTAATTAATCAAAATCTCCTCCTTGAAATATTATTCACCCATGGGTCCTAGTTGCAGTTTCCATATAAATAAACACGTAAGATCTATTATATTATCTTCTTTCTCTTCTAATGGCATAGCTTACCTGCCTTTGGGGATTCTTCTGGGGACAAAACAGGTCAAAAAGAATTTTCATAAGCGGGGTCTCCCATATTGCCTTAACTAAGGAGTTAACAATTATAAACACAGACACTTTGATTGCTGCCATAAAAATTGTCTAAATCAACCCCTTATAAACAGAACCTAAGTCACATGGAAGATACAATGTTATTCCTAGGTTTTCACGGATAGTTTTATGGATATTCCTTTAAACCCTGAAACTTTAATTGGAAAAAAAAAAAAAACTATTCCACAGCCGTAACACATGACTTTCAAAACCAAGACCATAAAATAATAAAATAAGGTGTTACCCTATGCCACTCTACTATGCTATAATTCCAAGAATGTCATAGAACCTATTTTTCTGCAGGTATTGGAACTTTCTATTGTTTGTCAGAGAGGTAGCCACAGCTTCATATTACCCTATGACACCCAAATGGTCCAGAGGATTCTTTTCTTGTAGCACCATTTATCTAATCCCAAGGCATTTTAAAAGTAATTTATAGTTTAAGCATTAAGCCATCTTACAATTTCTTACATGACTCTCTTTTTTCATCCATCCCTTTCCTTAAGAGGAAAGGCTTAATATATTGATAATGTGACTTGTAATAAATTCTCTAGCAGAGGGGACTAGCCGTGGAATGCAGGGTCTCCCTCTCCATTGGTGAAGAAGAAAGAAGTTCTTGCGGCTTTTACAGATTAGGTCTGCTAGGGAATAAAGAAAATTTTGCCATTTTCCCTATGTCAGATGTAAAAATAAAAAGCATAGAGGAGAAGAATGGGGCCATAAACTTGATACAACGTATTGCAATCGAGTTTCATCAGATAAACTATGGAGACAGTTTCGATGATGCTCTTGTCAGAAAACACATGGTACGATACACTGTATATGTGCCAGATAGCTTCTGCACTTTCAGAAATGTCATTTCTAAAAATGTCTATCCATTTGGAAAATAAATATGCAATAAATCTGTAAATATTTATTATAAAAGCAATAAGAAAACAGTAAAGAATGAATGCAGCTTCTGACAACACTGCATAAACTGTTAACAACAGACCTTTGGAGCCGACAGTTCTGTTTCTAGATCAGGGGCCAGGGCCCAAATGTTGCAATAACTGGGGCCGTATCAATATATCCCAGACCCTCTTTCCCGCCATAGGAGGTCCACCTAATTGAGATGCCAAACGATAAGACGTGAGGAGGAAGTAAAACATTCAGATCTTGTATTTCTGAATCCATATGTCTTGCTTGATCAATGAACCAAAATAGCTATTCCTTGGAATTGAAAAACTGCAAGAACCTGCTGCTGTTCTTTTTTGTTCTCAATCTTATAGGAAAAGACTAGGAGGCAAAGAACAGGGAGAGAATCTCCCATAGAAGAGGCAATATGCACACTTCTGCAGTCTTGGACCACCCCAAGGCTGTCCTTTGAAAGCATCCCTTCCCTCTGACAATAACCTTTCCCTTTTACTTGGCAGCCCAATTCTCCTTAGCTGACTGAGAGAAGGAAGGTACGAGCTAAGGGATGAAGGCATGAGCTGTGAATGACCTTTTTCTGTTTAAGAAACTCAAGTTCATGTTGGTTCACCTTTTCTAAATAACTGTATTCTGGACAACTTAGCTCAACACTTCTTGACTTAATCCACAGAATTAGAACATCTGCTCCAAATGGAAGATTTACAGAGGGAATTATACCTCCTCCATCTAGAGATTGTTTGCCTCTGATGTCATTCTTGATTAGATGATTTTGGAATTTTGATTGCTTCACATGAGATTATTATGATTTCAAAATGCAGCTTGTAAATGTATTCAGTTCATCAAGGACTATAAATATAAATCTTCAACAACAGACTTCTCCTTTGCTTAGGTCCTCTCAGATGTTCTTAGGTGAATGGGAGGACAAAAGAAATACCTTTAAGAAAAGGTATGAAACTCTTACATAAGAAATAATTTTTAAAACACCTAGTCTTATATTCAGGAGTTTAACAATCATGAGCCTTTTCTGGTTTTAAATTTAAATGAATGACTACAAGGTAATGAAGGCTAACTCTTTGGAAAACAGATATAAAAAATTTAAGGACCAGTCATGCTCTGTTCAGTAAAACAATGACATGATTAGGTAATAAAATTCCTCCAGATTTTTCTACACAGCTTTGGGTTCCATCTTCAACTTTCTATTCCAAAGGAAACCATCCACTTTCTATTCACAATCCCTCACCCTACAGTGGGATTTGGATCTAACACAGTGAGACAGGAAGAAAAGAAGTATCTCTTTATAGAAAAAAAGAGATTATAAAGTTCCTAAATTAAAATTAGATTGAATGTATTTTAAAACCAAGGTTTCCTGAAATTTGACTTGTTTCTTTCTTTATTTTAATCAACTTCAGGGGACTTTTGCAATTGAGATTAGATCTCGAATATACTCTAAATATACTCCAAAAATTTAAGGGTCTATGATTCCACAAGTTTTATGTGAGTTCTACATGAAATCATGTCACTGCTGCTATTTCTGTTAAAGAACTAGGACAAGAAAGAAGAAGAACAAGATGTGTATTAGAAATCTGTTGGGTCAGTTTGCAGGGGAAGGAGAAATAAGCGTCATTTATTTCCAAAAGGCTGCAGTTCAGCATGAAAACTAGCCTATCTGACACGCCATTATGTGTCATGAGTTACAGTGGCAATTAAGTCTCTAGAACAGCAAGCTACCTCAAGAACCCCCAGGATTTCAGGTGGCTGCCTCCCAATTCTGAATCATCTAGGACTTCACTGCGGCTCATCCATCTACTTCCCTCCGTTATTTATCACCATGCTCAGCCAGGGGACCACGTTTGGCTCTAAAACACATTTTCCCCCTTGTGCGCCTACTGGCCTGTGTTCCCACTTCCTAAATACTTTTCTCTTAAAAGGAGGCCCGTGATCCCAGATGGCATAAGACCAAACGTCTTCATCAGTTTCCCTCTCCTTTCCCAGTGCTCCTGTTTGCGTCACCAAGGTGGTGAGTGAGGTCCCCCTGCCTCAGGTCACCACCCCTGTAAGGGTCAGTTCCATCCACTTCTTTTTCCCCACCACCCTTGCACAACCTGAGGGTCTACACACAGCCACAACAGTACTTCTCATTCATTCATTCACCAAATAGTCATGGATTCACCAACAGCTGAGGCGTGTGGTCTGATTGCCTGAGAAGGGAGAAAAGGGAGGAAACAAATGAACAAAATGAGAGCCATAAATCCAAAGGGAGATGTGCCTTCCCAGGAACACCCAGAAAGCCAGGCTGGTTTTGAGCTTCTGGGGCTCTCGTGTGGCCCCCTCTTTGCATTTGGCAACACGACCCACTCCCCGTCACAGAATCATATGTGAATAGTTAAGCATCAAAGCAATGTCATGCTATAGAATGCATGAGCCTTGTATGTACTCGCCCAGTGGGAACAGTAAAGAAAAACGAGGGGAAAAATTCTCAGCCCACATCCAGCAGAGTCGTGTCTCTGTACACGACAGGAAGGAGCCCATCAGTCCGGGTTGTGGCTGATGTGTCGCTTATTTGTACTCCGAGCCCCATTAACTTATACTAGCAATCTTGGAGGAGTAATTTCTGCTGCCAGATGGCAGCCCAGAAGTCACTCTTTTGATGAGTGAGGGAAGTTGCTCCCCACTGCCTTCCTTGACATCCACAGTGCAGCCCCCTCATCCTTGGCCCCACGGGCTGGGGACTGGGTGGTAGGATCCATGCAGACGGTGATGCAGTGACTCATCTCCTTAGCACGACTTGTTTGCAAAGGTTACTCGCAACAAAAACAGCATCAGGGCCCCAACCGTGAGTGAGTCAAGATAATAAGGGTCATTGAAAAAAACACCTACATTTGGGGAGGAGAAGAGTGGGGTTTGTGACCTGAGGATGACATTTAATTGAACACCTCCATCTGCCCTTTGGAAAAAATTGGCTGTCATGATAGAATCAATGCTTGGTTTAGTGCTAGTTACTCAGTGGAGACCACAGACTCATATCTAATATCTATCCATTACTTGGCCAATCGTAATGACACCCCCATCTCACTCAAGTCGATAGCACCCTCCGCTCTGGCTCTCCCGGGTGCTGCCAGTCAAGACAGACCGGGAGATAGAAGCCGCCCCAAACCTTGAAGCCAAGCTAACCCTGATCCATATGGAATTTTAGAATCTTTCTTTCTTCTTGTGAAGAAATGAAATAAAATAAAAATCAGTGAAGCTCCTAAGCGGTGATTTTTATTTAAGGCGGGTGTATCATAAAATAAAATAAAAGCAGGCTGTCACACTCTTTTGTTGCATAGAAAGCTTGGAGTCATTGAAAAAGACACAAAACAATAACCAGTAGGGAATTAGAGATTTCCTTTAAAGTTACTATGTACAGATGAGTAGTTCTAAGGGGATTATGGAGAATAATTTTCCTGGTAAACGATTCAGGAACTAATAGGAGGGAAGAGCTCACATTTGTTAAGTGCTAATTTATGCCAGGCAGTATGTGACTACACATATCATATTATTTAATCCTGAAAATAGCCTTGTTTGATAAATGTTATTCTCAGTTCATAGATAAGAAAATCAGGACTCAGGAATTTTAAATGTCCTATATAAATATGGTGAACATTTGGTGAACATTTGTCCTTTTTGGCTTCCTAGCAGCTAAACACCCTTATTATCTGGGAGAGCCTTCCCCGGCTGATTCCGGATGCTCCCGTCAGATCAGCCTCACCTCCACTTTTAAAGCCAAAGGAACCAGACACTCTTCTTCCCACCGGCATGCAGAGCACAGGAAGGTGGCAGGTCCAGGCGAAACTCCAGCCCAGGACTTGCCTCCTGAGTGTAAGAAACAAATATGCAGAGACAGCCGGAAAATTACTCTCGGCAGTAGTGGCAGAGTGAAAAGTCTAGTTGCAAGGCTGCACTGCGGATCCAATAGCAGAAAAAATAACAGTACACAACAGTGTAGGATTAAGTACCAAGAGGCCAGTACACCCAATCAGCAGTGAGATTCTTAAATAGAACTCTCCTTACGGGTTGGAATAATAAGGGCAGACCTAGTTGTTGGAGAAGCTGAGGCTTTGATCACATCTTGAAGTACACATAGGATTTAGAGAGGGAAGATCACTCCTGACCACAGGAACACCCTAAGAGGAACACAGAGTGCTCCGGTACCTTCCAGTACCTGCTAGATTCCAGCAGTACGGACACAAGAAAGGCCACCTGGAGGCATCAGACCAGGGTAGACAGACAGAAGGACGCTGCCGGAGGCTGCTCCGCCAGGGCGTGCGTAAGGGAAGTGGGACTTTCGGAAGATTGACCTGGCAGCGTCTCGGGCAAGATGAATGTGAGGAGGGACGGCACAGTGACAAGGTTTGTAAGTGTTTCTTGAAGAAGAGCTCCCGGCCCAGACTCTATTTGGAACAAGTGGCCCAGTTCTGGGTGTTCAGTGATTTGGGGAAGACATGATGAAAAAGCCACTCTCAGCAAGAGTGGCTCCAGGGAGAGGCCCCCAGGGCAGAGACCCAGGAAGAGGCAAGAGCAGAGGAACTCTCTCTGCTCCTTCACAGGCTGTGATTATGCCTGTGAATAGCCACTGCACTATAGCCTGGGTGACATAGTGAGCACCCTTTTCTCTTTAAAAAAAAAAAGCACAGAAGCACAGATAAGTAGTTGTACAGTAGGTGACTGTACACTGCACATAGGTAAGATGTAACCATTGGGGGAAACCGAGTTGAGAGTGCACGGGTCTCTCTATATTACTTTACAACATTCAATTAATTGATACTTTCAAAATAAATGTTTTTTGGTTTTTGTTTTTTTAAGTAGGTAGGTTTAGACCATAAAGAACAGGGAAGGGAGGAGGAGAAAAAACAAGGCTGGCAAAGAAAAAGACTTAGAGGAACAGACCCTCAGGTCAGAGGCCCAGGAAAATCTCTAACTCTCCTGCAGGGTGGCACCTGTCTCCACACCCCAGCCCCTCACCTGATCCCAACGCTGCCACGCCCCCCCCCCAGACCCCATGGGCTGTCCTCGTCCTGCAGGGCCCGAGTGCAGGTCTACAAGGGAGCAGTGCAGAGCTGACAGCCCATGTGTTTCCTGTCCCTTTGAATGCGTGGGTGGCAGTGAAGAACAACACTGCTGGGGGCTCTGGGCCAGGGAGGCCAGCTCAGCTCTGAGCCTCGCTGAGCTAGTTTCTGTGAGCACAGGGATGGTGGAGGCAGAGCTCGGAAGATCGAAGGTCTGCTCCCAGCTCACCTGAGATGAGTGGAAAAGCCTCATCTCTCGGGGCCTCCACTATTTTGTCTGTAAAATGAGCAAATGAAACTACTATTGAAGGGCTCTGCCCCTCCGAGCCTAGGATGTTATGGATTCTGTGGATATTGCCTGATACGCTGTCTCCTAACGCTAGAGAGCTAATGTGAATATCAGTTTCCACTGAATATGGCGCTGGAGGAATTGGTATGTTCCTCAGTGGAGTCTCCAACTGTCTTGCAAGTACAAGCCTTGTTCCCACCCTCTTCACACCCCAGCTCAGTGCACACTGTCCACGACTGCCTTCCTGATGATCAAAGCCAGGCACTTCACCCGGGCTTCCTTTCAAGGTCAATCTCTGCCTTGAAGTGCCTTTTTCCCCAGGTCAAATTGCAAACTCTTTGAGAACAAATGTGCTTATTCATACATATGTACCCATGTATGGCAACAGTAGGTGCTCACTAAATGTAAGCTGAATGAAGGACTGAAGGAGTGAATGATGCCAAAGAACTCACACCAAAAGGAGTTGAAGGGTCGCTTCTGTACATAATATGAAAATTAATTTTTGTGCAGGAAATGAGCACTCTTATCAGAGGAAGACAAATTTCTGGGTAAGTAATCATTCAGAGATGCATATTACACTCCGCATGAATCACTTTGCAAAATTAAAGACGAAAGCTGTATAAAACGAGCTGTTACGGCAAGTCTGAGACTGGATGAAACCAAAGCAGCAACTGCCGATCCTTACCAACGAGTCCGCTCGGGTCCAGCTTGGGAGCAGGGGCTGAGTCTCAGGGGCTGTGATTAGGGTCAGCCCATCGGCTCCAGGAGCAACTGCAGTGAAAAAGAATCTCAGTTCTCTACCCTGCGGAGTATTAACAGATTAGGAGATCCAGCTTCTACTTCTACCCAGCACATCTCTGACCTGCATATGTGCATAAAACCAGGAGAAAATACAGCTACACGTCTGTTGGAAAACACATTTAAAAATTCAGGATTTTTCCAAAGTTATCCACGCTGCTACACCCCTTTCAGTTAGACAGATAACTAAACAGTGACCAGGTAGTAAAAAGAAAATGAAGTGAAATACTGAGCATTGTCTGTGGCTAATTTCTGTGAGGGCTGATGGCTTAAAACGCCTAAAAAGACCCTCCTTCCTTCTTGTGTCCACCCTCCTGTCCTTCCTTTCCCCCTTACTACAGAGGCAGGGTAGCTAAATGCAAAGCGTGACTCTAAACTGGACCCTCTTGCTATAAAGGACAGTGTTGGGACCACGGACAGAGTTGAGTGAGCTCTGAGGCTCAGGCGTTGGTGACGGATCAGCGTCCATTCCGCGACCTCGGTGGCGCAGGAGAACGCCCGGGTTTGCAGGGATGACGCGTGAAGCGTGTGGCCTTGGGGGGACGTCAAGTTGGCAACGTACTCTCAAAATGGTTTAGAATTTAAAAACATTCTTTGTACTAGTCATGCGACTTTTAAGTGTGAAATTATTTTCAGACTAAGTGGAAAAAAAAACAACCTGAAAGTAATAATACTACTTTTTTTCAAAAACAGCAGCCCCTCACCCTTGGGATTCTCTGAGTCGGCCTGTCTCTCTGGTGCCGACCTCCCCGGAGTGTGGGAGCAAACCTGCCTACGGTGGCCCACAACGTTCCAGGCCTACCCGTGGTCGCAGAAGTCCCTCCTGCCACAGACGGTGCATCCCCTGCCCGTCTCACTCAGCCCCATCCCTCCTAACTCGATTAGAGCTGACTGAGGGGACCTAAGCCGGAGCCTGGCCCTCATGCGAAGCCAAGCCACCTTCCCCAGGGCACGGGGCCCTTCCTGCTTACTCCCTCACGGCCGTGTGTCACACCGGCACATTCTCCGGCCTCCACTTTTTATGCACCACAGGCTCCCCCGCAGGACTTCCCCAACTACTAATACAATAATTTCTATATTCTCCTGGCTTCTCCTCCAGCCGTCTCTTCACCAAAGCCTGGGTGCCAGCCGAACTGCTCCCTTCCTGCCCTCCACACAAACTTCGGGTACCTCTTCCTCCCTCCTATCTGGAATGTTCTGCTTTTATTTCTGCCCCTCTAAGCCCCGCCCCACCCCCATCCCACATGGCCCCATTTCAAGGGTCACCTACACTGCCCCGCCCACCTCTGAATTCTGAAGTGCTTACTGTATCTCACTAGGCTCTACACACGCAGGCTGCCTGTTGCAAAGTCGCCTTTCTCTCTCAATATTGTGTCTCCCCCACGAGAGGAAAGGTTTTCAGGGAGCAGGCATCATTTCTCACGTCTCTGCACAGCTCCCCACCATCCAGAGCTCCAGCTCGCTATGAATGGGCTGCTTCAAAGAGTCTCCCACACTTTCTCACCGTCACCTGCCTCAGATCACTAATATCAACTGTCACCTCTGGAACACACATGTGCACATACATACACACACATGTACTTCAGCCAAACGGACATAAACAGATATGCCCTGGTACCTGCTTTACTGTCACACTGAGCCAATTTGATCCAATGTCATCTTCCTCTACTTAGAAAACATGCCGTGTGCGGTGGCTCACGCCTGTAATCCCAGCACTTCGGGAGGCCAAGATGGGAGGATTGCTTGAGCCCAAGAGTTTGAGGCTGCAGTGAGCAAGGATGACACCACTGCACTTTAGCCTGGAGCAACAGAGCGAGACCCTTTCTCAGAAGAGAAGAGAAGAGAAGAGAAGAGAAGAGAAGAGAAGAGAAGAAGAGAAGAGAAGACAAACAAAAGCAAATAATGAATCCTTCCTTGTGGTTATCTGGAACTCTAAGAAAAACCCTGAAGTAGACGTTTTAGCCTCTTTCTAGCACCCATATCATTACCCTTTTTCTTAAAGAATACCTATCCCCATCCAGGCTTTCCAGACACTGCTCCTGAGCAGGCCCACCACTGTGTCAGCAGCTGGCTAAGATGTTAGTTGGGAAGGTGAACAGCTCCCAGGAGAGCTGGCATGAGAGAGAAAACTAAAGAATGGAAAATCTGCAAAGCCCCCCAGAATGAATCCCTAAATGGAGGATGTCAGGCACAGGAGCGGGTGACAACTGAAGGCAACTGTTTGTCCCTCCAGCTCATTCCCAACCATGCGTTGTATCCCAGAGATGGGAGCCGTTGAGGGCCAACTAGCAGAAAGACGGGGGAAGGGAAGACTCTTTCTCAGAAGGCAGCTAAGTAAACTGCAAAATTGGAGCGAGAACTTTATGGATGCTTATCCCATTCAATCTCCCATTTTGAGAGAGCTGCTAAAAAAAAAAAAAATGACTTCATGGATGGCAAGTTGTCCACAGTGAAGCTGGACCAAACTCCAGGAGGTTCATGACGGGGAGAACCAACAAACGGAGAGGCAAAGATGAGCTATTAGAGCCCTGCCCATGGCAGTGAGGGCCCCTAGGTGGGGACAAAAAGCTCGTGTGGACACAGCTGTCCCTCTTGGCAGAGGGCAGCATCCGCTTATGCATCTTCATATCTATGATGCTAATTCAGGATTGCTCGAGGAAAACAGCCACGTTTGGGCCCATCTGTTCTTTACATCCCAACGACTATATTCTTTGCAGATTTAAACACCATTTCCAAAACAAAGACTTTTTTCATGTGGTAAATCCACAAAACAGACTTTTGGCTATATAAGTTTATTAAATAATATTTAATATGTCAGTGTCCACACAGCAAATGGAATGACCCAGGAAATGATTTGGGCAGGTTCTAGTGTAAATAGCCCTGGTGTCGGGAGTAGGGCATGAACTCGTGAGCCTCCCATCACATGTCAAAGTCCTTCATGAAGCTGGTCACTTGGTGACTGAGAAGAAACGTCCTCATGGACTTGCAGAAACATTTTCACGACTCATTCTGCCCATCAGCTTTTCGAGCCTGCACAAGTGACACTGAGCACACCTGTGTTCCCCTCCGGATGTCCTTACCCCTTTCTCTTAGCCAAGAGAAAATAAAACTCCATCAACCTCAGGCCCATCCAGTCAGGAATGAGTCAGTATCAAACCACGCCGTGATTCCAACTGGCTCAGAGATGACTCTTCATAGACTACAAAGTACTACCGTCTACATTATCTGCTTTGAGCCCTACACTTGCTCTCCCACGGGTAGGGGGAAAAATAAATATTTAATAAGCCATGTGCAAAGCATGGTGCTGAGTAAACACACATTTTATTTCACTGATCCCCACAAGGTCCCACAAGGCTAGTGTTCAAAGCCCCTGTATTGCAGATGAGGAAACTGACACTCAGAGAGGTGGCATGCCTGGTCCAGGGTCCCACGGCTAGTGACGGTCAGTTAGGATTCACAGCAAGGCCAGCAGGCTCCTAAGGCCCTGCCTGTGTCACTGTGCAGTACACGGCCAGCAGATCATGTCACATCTTTCTGCTTAGCGACCATGAGGTCGTGTTCAGTACTTATAGGGTTTCTTCTAGAACTTTGGCATAGATGCCAGGAGTGGTATGGTGAGATCTACAATCTTCAAAAGGCTGCACGCTAAGTTTCCACCTCCCACTTTTCTGGCCTGGGAGGAAGTGGAAACGCTATTCCAATAAAATAATGCTGAATTTTGGGAGCAAGAGGAATGTGCTGGGCTGTGGTAGGGGACAGGCTTTCCCAGGTGAGGGAGTTGGCCGTCACCTTTGGCCCAAATGTCACAGGTTTCTGAATACCTGTGTCCTCAAAGCCATCTCATTGTTCCCTTTGAGTGCCTTTATTACAAGGAAATATTTCAAACTTCTAAGCAAATTGTATACCAATAAAATACCATTTGTATATTTTATAGATAAAGGACAGTTTTGGGCGGGGGGAAGGCATCTATTGCTTTAAAAAATAAGTTTGAAAACATGACCCAGAGAAATACACCCTTTAAAGATACCTCTCAAAATATGCTTCACACAGCCAAACCTTTGATAAGTGTATCAGTTTGCTAGAGCTGTCATAAAAAATACCACTGCCTGGATGGCTTAAACAACAGAAATGTATTTTCTTGTAGTCTGGAAGGTACAAGTTTGAAATCAAGGTGTTTGTACAGAGTGGATTCTACTGAGGCCTGACCCCTTGGCTTGTAGATGGCATGTTTTCCCTGTGTCTTCACGTGTTCTCCCCTCTGTGTGTGTCTGGGTTCAAAGCTTCTCTTCTCATAAAAGCACAGTCATACTGAATTAGGGCCCATCCTAAAGTCTTCATTTTAACTCAATTATCACTTTAAAGACCCTGTCTCCAAACGCGGTCATCAACATATGTGAATTTTGGGGGAACACAATTCAGTTCATAATAATTACTGCATAGCCCTCAGCTGGCGCTTAAATGCCCAGCCACTACCTAAAAAAATAATATTCTCTGGGACCGAATAAGAGAAATATGATGTCCCAAAAGACAATTAACTGAACTGTACATGGAACTAAGGAGACATTATAACAGTGGAAGGGGCTGACAAGGACAAGGACCTGAATACGGTGCTGTCCTGCCCCTGTTTGGACACAAATGAGGCGCAACCCCGGGCAATCTTCACTGAGCAGATTTTTCTTCAACTAGTGTATGTTTCGGTACGTACCTGAAAATTACCATAAAAAGAAATCTTTCTAAAATTTCAGCCAATTGCATTTTCTAAAGATGGCAACAAGGATATTTCTTATCCTACATGCTTTCTTCTTACAACATGATTTTGACACTGCTCCCATTGA
>CAUYRT010053940.1:0-42795 GCA_963574885.1 Lepilemur ruficaudatus
CAAGTGCCCATCAATACATGAGTGGATTAATAAAATGTGGTATATGTATACCATGGAGTTCTACTCAGCCACAAAAACAATGGTGATCTAGCACCTCTTGTATTATCCTGGATAGAGCTGGAGCCCATTCTACTAAGTGAAATATCACAAGAATGGAAAAACAAGCATCACATGTACTCACCATCAAATTGGTATTAACTGATCAACGTTTATGTGCACATATAGTAGTAACATTCATCTGGTGTTGGGCAGGTGGGAGGAGGGCGGGGGGATGGGTATATTCACATCTAATGGGTGCGACATCTGGGGGATGGACATACTTGAAGCTCTGAGTTGGATGGGGCAAAGGCAATATATGTAACCTAAACATTTGTACCCCCATAATATGCTGAAATAAAACAAATAACCTATACATTGTAAAAAAAAATACTTGAAAAAATAACAATACAATAATAAAAATAATACAAATTTTAAAAAATACATATCATAACTATTTACATAGCATTTATGTTGTATTAGGTATCATAAGTAATGTAGAGATGATTTAAAGTATATTGGAGGATTGCATAAATTAATATGCAACTACTATGCCATTTTATATCAGGAGCTTGAGCATCCTCAGATTTTGGTACCCAGGGGTGTCTTGGAACCAATCCCCTGTGGATACCAAGGGATGAAGGATGATGGTATTTAGTTTATCTGCTCTCCTACAAGGACTCCAGTCTGTCACTTATTATCAGTTTTATATGAACCTTTACTGATGTTATTATTGATGACATTGTATTTTTACTCCTTTATGCAATTTTGTTCCCAGCCTCTTCTTAAGTGTTCACTGTAATTTACTAATGACTCACCTTTTTACTGTGAGCATACACATCTGTCACTAAATTATCTCAGCGGGAGACTAATTTCCTTTTCTGGTGAGTATGACGAAGTGGAAAAAAGTAAAAGTCAAGAAATTCGTCTAAGGTCCTGCTTCTTCCCTGTGGTTCCAAACTAGCAAACTGGGAAGAGAGTGCTCACACTCAGGTGCATCTACGGTTGCTCAGTTCTCAGATTCTATCAGAGGCACATTAACTACATGGAAGTAAAGGAGAATGCTCTCCTCAGAAGTTCTCTGCCAAATACTTTCTTCCTTTTACTTAGTAACCAGGAATGATTTATCATTTCATTTGTGAATCTACAGCTTATTTTTCTGTCTCTTAATTATTCTAAAGTTTTTACATTCAATATGTTGCCTTTAATATGCTTTGGCACTGCAGAGAAGGGGGGGTTATAGTATTAATCTGGGGCAAAAATAGTGACCTCTCCATTGGATGAGCTCACACTTGCTGTGGTTGTTTTATGCAATGTTCTTAGGTATTCTCGCAGGCTGTAAGAACTCAGGGTTTTCATCATGCAAATATCCATGCCTACTAATTCGGGTACCTACAGCCATACCATCTTTGATCCAAACCTACTTTATTGTTTCATTCTTTTTTCTTTAGTTCAGACTTAAATAATAATAAAAAAAACAATGAATAAAATATTCCCTCCAGTGGATGTTACACTATATTTCTATTGTTTGCACTAGCATAAAAGTTGACTGGCATAGTCTCATAGGATGTAGTGAAATATTTGTTATTAGGATCTCGCAAGACATCCTAGTCTAAAGATTGACACGATAGGTGAAGAAACTACCTGCATAATAAAGACAGTGTGTGGAGATAGAATAGGGGTTCTAAACACAGAACTCTACAAGTATGGCATAACAAATCTTTCTCACTGAAATAGCATATATTCTGGTAGAGATCTAATTTGATAATGAATTGGGAAAATTGTCACATAGCCTAACATAAAATAGACCTACAAAATCTATTTTGGAGATATATTTAGAATTATAGCATTCCATTTCTCCTTAAAGCCTACTATGTACCACTGACATTTTAAGGCTTACACAGAAACACATGCGTCTCCAAAGGAGGAGAAAATGGAAGAGGATTAACATTTATTAAATTTTTGTTTGTGTGCCATATAGTATCTCCTTTAATCCCTGTGATAACTTGTTGTGTGGGGTTAATATTTGATTTTACAAATTCAGATTTATTAAATATTTTTTTCCCAAGAATACACAATTAATAAGTGCAATTTATGTTCTAACCCAACCCAAGACCACATGCTGTACTCTGAAATTTCACCCTGTCCCTAGAAGCTAAAAAAAATGTGGGGTGGGAAGGATATGTGTATAGATAGTATCAAGAGAGGAATTATTTCACTGAGCACTGAAAGAATCTGTATCATAAAGAAAACACTATAAAACAAGAAAATAAGGAAAGGCAACATATAAAGAAACTGAAGCAGTAATACATTTGAGCAGGAAATCTGCTTTTAATAGAAACTTCAACTTGATTTAGTTATATTTACACTGTGTTCCAAATTATTATCTATATGTAAAGTCAACCAGAAAATTAAGGGAGGCATATATGATAAACATAAAAATTAAAATTTTGACAGAATAAAATAAACAGCATTTGGTAATTACATTAAGCATGTTTCCAATCCCATAGTAAGCTATTAAAAGTAGAACAACTGTTCAAAGCATGTTGCCAAATTTCTTCAAAATGACTTGTTTTAAAATATTGACTAAATATCTCAAAACTGTATATCATCTTTAGGATAAGTAAACATTACTCAGACCAAAAACATAGGGTTTTTTTGTATTCTTAAACATAAATACTATGTGACTGCCTCCTTTATGTTAGGACACAAAGAGTTATCCTTTTAACATTTAAAATAATTTTTAAAAATTTCTATCATTCATATAAGGCTGTATAGTTTATAAATTGTTTCCACCTACTTAATTACAAAAAAATTAACCTGTTAGGAAAAATTTAATCTTAAAATTCCTATTTTTACATTGTTCAACAAATATTTGCTTAATTTATATTTATGCATGTATAATTTACTTAATAAATATTTAACAAATGAATTTAATAAATGTATAAATGAATAAATTTAGTTCAAATTGGTTAAGTGACTTTTAAAGATCCGTCAAGAAATGGCCAAGCCTAAGTTTCCATCATTGTCTTCTGATTATTCAGGAAGGTCAGAACATCTAAAAACATAAGACACATGCATGTAATAAGTGGTTTATTGATATTTGCCACACAATAGGATATGTTCAGTGACATATCATATGTTCAATGTATTGTTTCTCTGCAGTAATCATAGTTTAGAGTTGCAATGAACATGGTGCATTAACATAGAATTTACGTCAATCCTTATGCATGCATTTGTGAGGCATTGCCTCAGGTGATTGTGCTGCTTTTTTTATTGAATAAACTTGTACCTATACCTTAGTGCATTAGCCTCAAGAAGAAATGAAGTGCTGAAGTGTTCTTATCTGTGTGTCTCCACTTCCAGACTTGATGGCTACTCTCTTACTTGCTTTCTGTTTCCCTCACCAAGGCTGCTTTATTTCTTATATTCCCACAAGTATGGGAAATAATGGGCTATCCCCAGAGTAGGGAGTCCTAGTTCAAAGCAGAGGGAAGCAGTATCAGGCTAGACACCTAAGCAGTTTCCGAGCAACAAGAATGTTATGCCGAAGTTCATTTTAGAGACTTGAGATCAGTTAACTCTGTCTTTTATCCCTGCTATCCTTGGCCACTCTGCCTTGTCCCACTACCCCTATCAAAATAAAACCTTCTCATGTATTCATAGGGCTAACCACTGCTGATATATTTCCCAGATCTTTGTACTGTGCCCTATGGGGCTGGAACCTGATTTGTAAACTGATTGTTCCTCAGTGCTATTCGAAGAATCCTCTACATGCCTTTTTGTCTTAGTTGAAATGAGTTCTTCCTAGAAGACACTGTGTCCCTGTTAGCCTCCCTCAGGGAAAGCCAGTCCTCTCAATTGCCATACGTCAAGCCATGAGGTAGCATCAACAATCTACCTGAAATTCTTTTTCTTTTCAGGCTCATGACATTTGTTGTGTTGTCCTGTTCCTTTCCTGGTCATTATTATCTTACCAATCACTTCTTTTCCTTCACATGAGATGCTTACAACCAGTTCACCATATTCTTCTCTAACACAACTCTTATCATCAGGAAATTTTAAGTCCTATTTGGGTGACTTAATGTTCTACCATTATAATTCCTTGGCCTTCTCAAATCTAGTGATCCCCTAAGGCTGTGTTTTGTTTTTGTTTTTGTTTTTGTTTTTTTGCTTGTCAAATGACATATAGCATCTAACTCTAAAGTTTTAGGTTATTATAATCAACTATCTGTCCCAAACCTCTTGCCCTTACAATTATTTCCCATTAAACCTACTCTTATTTTGGTGTGCAGACACCTGATTTCTCCTTGCCTCCAAGTGTGTCAGAACACAGCTGGCTTCATCCTTCAGCCTAAAGTGCATGCCACAGTGCATAGAACAGTGATATTCAAAGTGCAGTCCTCAAACCAGCAGTAGCAGCGTCAACATCTCTTGGGAATTAGTAAGAAACACAATTTTGGGGGGTCTCATCCAGATCTGCTGAGTCAGAAACTGATGTTGGAGCCCGGCTACCTGTGTTTTAAAAAGCCCTTCAGGTGATTCTGATACACTCTACAATTTAGGAACCATTAATACAGAACATTAATTCAGCTGCTCCCTGCACCTTTAATATCTTTGGGTGGCAAAGAACACTCAAACATAAATGCAGCATTATTATTTTTCCAAATCTTTCTGTTTGTAAGATTTCTAAAAATTTACCAAATTCTCCATCTGTATACAGTATCCACCTTTCATATACAATCACCAACTTCAACCCAGATGTTTTTTGTAGTTCCTGTGCATCTAAATTTTAACACTGTAAAACTGTTAGATGCCCATTACTCAATGGTAGTACCAAAGATGTTTTGCTTATCTCCATCCTCTATGAAGGATGCCAAGAGAATTGCTTACTTCCTCAAGGTCACATGTATGGGGAAGGGTAGAGCAAAGATTTGAATTCAGGTCTAGCTGAATATAAAATCCATGCTTTTTCTATTTTGATGTTGAATTACATGAAACAACAGCCAAAATAATACGCCTCATCACTCTAGTTGAAGCAACACTTACCAATGAATAATCTATAGAATTTTAAAAAATGAGTGTAATATGAAAACCTATTATTAAATAGCTTTGGTAGATATCACTTTAAATAGTTTTCTCTATTGTAGGACTTTTAAGAGCTTTTAATATGCTGTAGTGTATTTTGATTCTCTAAAAGCAGATATAATATGATGTCCAAAATTCTTTGACCAATGAACCATTAGTTTGTAAATCACCTAGATTAATACCTCGTAGGGCTAGTGTTCCAAGAGATGCTCTGAAAAATTTGGATTTAATCTATTTCCTTTCTCTTCAAGATACATGAAATTGCTTATCTCCCTTGATTTCCTTACTTCATCTGCTTTTACCCTCTGTTTTATGTTGCCACTATTTTGAACTGGGATAACCGTGTCCCATTGTCTCACTAGGGACTACTTTTCCCTTCCTTCTGAGATAGGCTCACATTCTACTTTTCTGCCTCAGGGCTGCATTCAGGGGAATTACATTTCAGAAGTAATATTACTCGCCAGACATTATAAATATGTGTATATGCACATATATATACTACCTCATGTAAATGTAAATCTCATAACTTCATGATGATGGTACTAATTTGTTAATGTAAATTTTGTAGCATCACAGTACATACATAACATGTATACATCCAAAACTGAATAAGCTGTATTAGGGCTAACACGTGCTGGGCATCAGAATTATGACTACAAACTAGAGGGGTTTTCCCGCAGTCTACATATATATCCAGAACAGTATGTGCAGGAGCATTTTGATCTAGATTTTATTAGAAAAACCAACAAAAGTTTAAATGGAAATATGACTGAGATATATACACACCATTAAACAGCTAGCATATATAATTGTAACTCACCACATACTATAAATGTAGTTTTGATATTAATGTCTGTTAATCTTCACTAGAAATTGGTTTAACCACTGGGGAATGGTGTTTAATAGACATTTTTTCCTGGTCCAGCACATTATCTCTTTTTCTTCCATTGTGCAGGTTCTGCCGACCTTCTTCTTTGTGTTCCATGCTCTTCTTGTCCTGCACTGGTCTACTCCGGTATGTTTGCTCAGGGCGCTTACCATTATATATACACATGTCAGGTAATTGTGGCTACTAGCTACAACTGCTCTAAGTTCAGATGCTTTTTAATACATAGCCCTCATGACCTCTAATGAGAAAAGATTTCCCTCCAAGTATTTCAAGTACTTTGCATAATGTTCCTTTTTTTTGTTGTTTATTTGTGGTATTCTATTAATCTCAGAGTCCTCTCTTAGTCTGCATTCTCCCATGCTGAGGTGGTAGGATGGGGATTTTAAACTCCTTCTTCTTGATAGGAAAAATAACATATTCTAGATAGATATGAGCTGAAGAACATTTCCCCCCACTGTGCAGTCTGAGCACTGTATGACACCATTGCATATCTCCTGGAGTCAGGGCGTCTCAGAACAATTTCACATCCATGGATGTTAGGCTACTCTATGAACTGGATATATAAAGACAAAAAAAAAAAATCTGTATGTTCTCTCATGTACATCCCAGAGAGAAGCAAAGGAGTTGAGTTTGCCCTCAGCACTCATGGAATCACAGAATATCAAAAGTGGAAAGAACTTTAGAACCATATACTCTTTTCTCAATCTAGTGTCGACTTCTCTGCAATACCCCCAGCACATGGTCATCTGGATGCTGCATGAACACCTTGAGCAATGGGGACATTACTGCATACCTTGGCTGCTCATTCAGTTTTATTCCATTCCAATCACTCACTGACCCAATAATTATGTGTTAAGACATTACCTAAAGAAATAATTTCTTCAATACACCACCACGTAGCTATCAGAACCTTATGTTCACTGCCACATGTTTTGTAATAAAACATGGAAGATGTTTTACAATAAAATATGGAAAGCATGTAAGAAATGGAAACAACCTAATGACCAATGGAAGAGGAATGATTTAAAAAATTATAGCAATCTGTATAATGGAAAACTGTGAATCTATTATGAAGAGTGAGATGTAACTATACATACGTATATATATTCTGATACTACCTCTCCTTATATATATGTGGAAATTCTTCCTGATATTTTTATATAAAAAAGAAAGCCACAGAATATTGCATATAAATCATTTTTGTTCTATATAATGCACAGACACATAGACAATTACCAATTTACAGCTACAGAATACTGTCTGAGTGGTTACAAACAAAATTGCCATCAGTGGTTGTCTCTGTGTGATATGATAACGGCTCTTTGCTTATCTAGAATACTTTCACAATAAACATGTATTGCTTTAAAACTTACTTTAAAAACAACTACTCTCTTATTTTGCTCCAAAGTCTGAATCCTTATAGATGCCATCTTTCTGGTTCTGTCCTTTTGTGTCACAGACAATAATTGTATCTCTTCCACATAGTAACTCTATCACTATAGGTACACAATTGTCATGTGGTTTTTTCCTTCAGCCCTTCAAATGATCTTGGTTTGACATATAGGCAAACTGCTGTTCACTTCAAGAGCTCCAACTGAGTAAATCATTTACATGATTCATGTTTAATAAAAGCCTGCAATGGATCAGGAACTATGCCAGAGAAAAGCACATGTCATTATCATGGGTGACATGGCACCCTCTTGTAGTTCTAAATTGTCAAGAAGACACAGGATGAACAGCTATTTATGTAAAATGCTGCTGATGATTATTTTTGAGGCATTAGGGTGAGATAAGTATATGCAGCAGGAGAATTCTCCCTTGACTAGTAGTCAAAGGGTCAAGGGAAAGTGATATTTAAGGTTAAGACCAAAGGGATAATAGGAATTAGTCACATAAAGGAGCTAGCTGGGTTTGGTTAGGGTAAGAAAAGCATTCCAGATAAAGGAAGAGTATATGTAGAAATGGCTGGGCTCCCTTTCCCCTCTCTCCCTTACCCCCTTCCATCAAATAAATATTTATTGAGAAAATGCCATGAACAAAGTATTCTTTCGGATCCTTTGAATAATTTGGAGATTGATAGTCTGCTTTCAAATAGTTATGATCTAATTGGTGAATCAGAAATATTAAATATAATTATGATACAAAGCAGGAAAAAAACACACAAAATATCCTAGAAACATGAACATTTTCCTGTGCCATCCTAATCTGATTAGGATTTTATACAAATACCAAAAATTGATATACTGGTAGCAAGGAATGGTTAATAGAAGTAGTACTCTAATGTCAATGCCATTGTAAAAAGTTCATCAGAGTAGTGGAAAGCATTAAAATCCCAATTTTTCTTTTTAATATGCTGCACTATAGACATATTATTAAATGTATTTTCTTTTGTTTTGTTTCTCCTCTGCAGGTCTGTGAAACAGACAGAAGTTGCAAGTGGCCCTTAAAGAAATTGTAATTATTCAAATCCTTATATATAGTTCTAATTTTATTTACTATATGTAATCACTTAGAGAATGGTTATTTTTATAATACCAATAATAAAAAAAAAAAGTACTATGGTAACCAGGAGGCGCCCAACTGTGTAATCAGAGAACACTAATCCTGGCAAAGAACTGTGGGGTGGTGAGGAAGTCTGCTGCCTTTTGGCATGGTTAGTGTCCTGGGTTTAGAGTACTTTATACATAGTTACTAAGATTAATATTTGATATATTAAATATTGCCTGATTCAAATAACTTTGCTTAAATTTTTTTCTGTATTTTAACTTGTCTAGGGTTTTCTACTTCTTCTATTTTTATAATATTTCCTCATTTTTTAGATTAATAAACATTATACTTACCCACATGTGCCAAGATGTGCCATTTAGGTCTCTGCGCAGGTTAGCTGTTTGGTGTCATTCCCCACCGTATGTATTTCGTGCAGTAGCAAGAGGTGTATTCTCCACTACTCCTGCCCACGATTTATCCCTATTTCTATCAAAACACATAATCGATATGTTAATTCCATAAAACTATCAATAAGGAATGTAATGCATGCCCCCCAAAGTGTATGCAATGAGAAATGTTTGACCATTAATCCAATTATGGAACCCAATGAAGATTATCCATTTTAAATTTGATATACTCTCGCTTTTGGAATGTGTTATGCATCGATGCTAAGCGAATGGATCTAAGTAAATCCATTGAGAATCTCTACTGTCTGTTTTATCTTATTTGTCTTAATCTAATTTGCTTTCTGGACCCTTAAGACTTAAGTTTATGTTATAAAACTACCTGTATAACTGTCAAGGTAACATATGTTAGTTAAAAGGCCAGCACGTGGCTAAAGAATAAACAAATTCTGATTGTATGAATTAAGTCAATTTCCTAAATCAAATAATATAACAAATTTTCTTATGTTAACATTTTCTTGTGTGTAGATACTCACAAGACTAATTTTCTTAAGTTATTGTTTTTCATAGGTAGGAAAAAATGAGAGATTTAGAAAACAGTAAATTTGTTAGCAGAGAGAAGGCAAGAAAGTAATTTTATGGGACCAGAACACTCCTTTGTTTAAAAATCCTTGCCATGAAGAATATTTCTTCAAAAATATTCAACTGAGGATCGAAATGATTTTTCTGTTACAAATAATCTTTCTTTAAAATACATCAGCCCAATGCCTTCATCTGAGCCAAATCTTCCTGCAACCATTGTCTGGGTGTTTTTTGTCCTCTTGCCCACTGAGCTTTTCCTGGAGGTGGTCACTCTCCTAAGTGCCACATTGACCTCAAGGATCAGAGCCACCAGGATGGCAGAGCACACATTGCTGAAGATGCTGTTGAAGATAAGCAAAACCAGACACCAGCTGATGTGGTAAAGACAGATGCTGATTGGTAATACACCATTACAATAAAGAAGTGGGTCCAGCGTGAACTCAACTTCAAACTGTGCAGAGGCAAGTAGGCGTTATAGAGGGAGAACAAGTGAGTAGGGAGAGGGAACAGTGGGTCCTCAAGCAGAATCAGGAAGTGGAAATTTATGAAAAGCATTAAATTGGGGTTGGTCCACGCGAGAAAGCTGGATTTGCTAACCGGCGCTTACAAAGTTAGATTCCTACCCTCATTCAAAGACTGGGAGACAGGGCCTTTATATCAGGTGCTGGCTGGAACAGACAGTAAATTGTTCTGGCAGCTTTGAGCTTTCCCAGGCAGGAACTTAATGGCGCTGGAGTCCTCAGTCTAAGGATATGGTCTGAGCTATTAGAAACTTTGTTAGTATTTGTTCACGTCTTTTAATGTTGGGGGCAGGGACTTATGAAATCATTTGTATTGACAGTCTGCAGTTTTTCTAGGCCAAGGCAGAGGCTTAGCTGAAAAGAGGGCTCAGAGCAGCCTGGCTAGAATTTGGTCAAGGAGAGAATCTTCGTCAGTGCCAATCAGGCAGGTCGTACACACACCCCGCAATCTATGCTCTCTGTTTTTCAATACCTTTCACCACTTCCAGAGGCCAAGGCCAGTGAACAGCTAGACACGAGAAATCTCTCCAGGTTGTTTCCAATCTCCTATTTCAAATGTCATCAAATTCCAATTTCTTGGCACTTACATTGGCTCCCATTACTCATTTTGCCTCTTTTGGGTTTCTTAACATAGTTCCAGGGTTATCACAATGTTAGACTTTGAGAAACCCAGGGTTCTGGGAATGCTCCTCAGATTCCACACCCCAACAGCATTGCTGTGGACAGATGGTGTTACGCCTCATGGCACACATGGCCTCAGGGTGTCTCTGGCTGGGACTCTGGTAGCCTCTGACCTGTACACTCAGGCCATCGCAGGGCATCACAGTCTCATGGGGGAAATATACGTATAAATGTATAACTTAAGTCAAACGTGTTGTATGCAATGATAAGGACATTTACAGGCCAGGCTATGGGAGCACAACAGAGCAGCGGTGAACACATCCGGGATCTGGACTTGGAAAGGGGTGAGTTGTGGGGTAGGTGGGAAGTCAGGGAAGGTTTCCTGGAAGGGACAACGCCTCAGTTGCTTCTCTAAAGATGAGATGGAGTCAATCGAGCAATGAAGGTAGGTGGCAGTGTCTTAGTGGAAGCAGTAGAATCAATCCGGCTGGGAAGTCTGAGTGGGCAGAATGCACGGGAACAGGTGCAGTAAATGTGTGGCCTTCATTGCTAGAGCAGATAGAATACGACAGGATGTGGTAGCTGGTGTGTAGAGAATCAGACAGGGATTCAGCTGGGGAAAATTGCACACACCGCTCAGTGGTCTTCAATTCTGGCTGTTGTCAGGGTCCCGGATGCTCAGGCCCCACTGTCTGGGATGAAGAATCATCAGGACTGAGGGGCTGGAAGTCATCAGAAATTATGAAAAAGCTTCCCACCTGATGCTCATGAATAGACAGGATGAGAGTCCTTGCTGAAGAGATCCAGTAAGGATTTTCAGCAGGGGAGAGCAGAGTGACTGTATCAGATACAGAGTGAGGACGGATCACTCTGGCAGCTCTGAGGACAATGGCCAGAGCAGGAGACAAAGGAAGCGGGTAAGCCTGGAAAGGGAGAAACCGTTAGGAAGCTGTTGCAGGGTTAAAATAAAAATCATAAAGGTCCATTGAGGTATATTAAGGCAAAGATGGTAGATGTCTAACTGTGGTTAGAGCTCCTCCTGGGTTTATGGCTTGGGACTGGGAGTGGCAATAAGGTGACAGAAGGAAACGCAGGCAAGATTTGCCATTGGAGATAACCTCAGTGCAGATATGTTGAGATGGAGTTGTTGCCTGTAGGACATTTGCTCTGAAATGTCCAGCAAATATTGGTGCCACACAAAAACCCACACAAAAAGGGTTCTTGAAATGCTCCTCAGATTCCACCCTCCAACAGCACTGCTGTGGATAGATGGCTTTGGCCTCAGGGCGTGCCATGGTCTCAGGTGTCACTGGCTGGGACTCTGATAGCCTCTGACCTTCTTGTTGACCACCGAAGATACAGACTTTTCATTCAGATGCGTCTATAGGTTTGGGACATGAGGAAATGGAGCACATTGCCTAAGGAGAGCCTATGGTGTGAATAGACGCCTCTCTAAGAAACACCCAAGTTTAGAGGTCGGGAGAAAAGAGATGGCAGGAAAGAGTCAACAAAACAGTGTTCAGAAAGATAGAAAAAAAATGAGAGAGAGGATGTCACAGCTACTACGAAAATGGACAACCATGATTTTTATGCTGTCTTCATAGTAATTTTCCTCAGTTAGATTTAAGTCTTCCATCTGACACTATGTGTACTATAGTCTTACCAGAATATACTTCCTTAAGCAATAGGCTGTTCTTCCTTTAGATGGAAGGCTAAGAAAATGTTCACCTTGGGTGGAGCTTCCAGGGATGAGACAGGCAGAGACTGTGACTATCTTATATGATGTCACTATGGGGTATGCCAAGAGACAGAAAAGAGAAAGGCGCTACCTCCTTTCTTTAGAAGAAGGGGATATGCCTTCCTCAGGACTCAGAACGTCAAATTATCCACCCTGTTTCATTTAACACTTATTGAATAACTAATTATTGGACACCTACTATATGTCTGATATTGTGTTAGACTCTGGGGATCCAGTAGCAGTAGGACAGACGCCGTCCTTTTATCCATGGAGCCCAGTGGCCAGTGTGGGTACAACACTGACAGTCAGCTACAAACACATCTTAAGAACAAACTACAGGATGCTGAGGAAGGTCTAATCTACATGGCAGATGAGGAATCTTGGGCTTTGGTTAACCTATACAGTCTGAAGGATGAAGAAGTTTTTCAGGTGAAATTGGGGAGGTCGAGGAGAATTAAAGATAGATTTGAAGAAAGGGGCTGAAGGATATTTTGAGAGAACAGCCTATGTCAAGACCTAGTGATGAGGATGCACGTGGCATATTAGCTGAAATGAACGCTTGAGTATGGCTGGAACATAGGGGGATGCTTAGTGGTGCCAAATGATGCAGACGAGAAGTTAGTAGCAGCCAAACCATAAAGGCTCTTAAAAGTTATGTTACATTCAGAGGGCTAGAGAAAAACATAGAAGAGTTTTGAGCAAGCGAACAGTGAGATTTGCATTTTAGAAAGACAACTTTTGGCTTCGGTGTAGAAAATGAATCGTAAAGGGACAACACTAGAGGCAGGGAGAATATTTAGGACACTCTTGCAGTAATCAACTTTGGAGAAAGAGAGCCTCATAGATAGAGGAGGAATTTGGACAGTTAATTGATTAAAGATGGCAGCGAGGAGTCACAGATGATGGTCAGATTTCTGGCCAGGACACCTGGCAGTGAAATATGTTTAGAACAAGGGAAAATGTTGGGTTCAGATGAGGACATTTCAAATTTAAAGAGACTGGGCCATATCCAAGGGTTTGAGCTTCATCAGCAATAAGGATGGTCAGACAGAGCATTACAGAAATCAAGGCAATAGATGATATCACCCAGAAAGAATCTGCAGTGACAAGGGGACTGAAGTTTCAAGAACACACTAGCACTTAAGAGACTGAAAGAGTGATTTCAAGAGTGGAGATTTTATGTGCACTTGATAGAGTGGGTGGCCCACACACTGTCTCTAGGAAGCAGAAGGTCAAAATCCTTGCACTTTGAGGTCCTTGGTTCCTGTAAGCACAGCTGGATTCAGGGGAGAGACAAGCGCAGCCTCATTTGTTGAACAACCTTTAGCAGTCTGGTTTAACGAGGCTGTAGAAGTTTCCCGCGGGTGGATGAAGTGAAAAACAACTATATGGCAGTAGGAGGGGCACGGAAAGAACTTAGGACTTTCTTTAGGAAGTAAAACTAAGGCACTGCGTTTTTGGTCAGTACGTGGGGACCTGTGCCTGTGAATTCCTTTTTCTTGGG
Source organism: Lepilemur ruficaudatus (assembly GCA_963574885.1). NCBI lineage: Eukaryota > Metazoa > Chordata > Mammalia > Primates > Lepilemuridae > Lepilemur > Lepilemur ruficaudatus. The sequence continues at coordinate 13,871 of CAUYRT010053940.1, forward strand.
TTAATAGTGACTAAGGGACAACTAACATACGGACGAGAAAGCTTCAGTATTAGTCCTGATGGTTGATTTCAGTGTAGTTTCTAATTTGCAACATTTTTATTTATTTTCCATTTTTTTCTAAAACTAATCAAACGTATGTTTTTGGGAAGGTAACCATGTTTGCTGCTGACGTCAGAGTCTTATAAGACACTGTTTTGAGAGAGCAGAAGGGGAACGGAGCACCCTCCTCAGTCCTGGGCGGGGAGCTATTCCCCTGCTGCAAACCACCGCCCGCCTGCGCTGTAAATATGTGTCAGCTTTGCAACTGATATTCATTGTCTTACCACTGCTCTTGCTGTTTGTTTGTTATGGTAAAATTTCCATGGTGTCTTTTTGTCCATTTTTGTCTTCAGTGTTTACACAACACATCTCTGGAAAGCCAACGTAACGGGATTGGGGTGTTGGTGGAAGCCATGATTTGGCAACTCTTCTTACTATCAGGATCATTTAAAATGTGCCTGGAGAACCCCGAGTGCTATGTGAAAACTGCAATAGTAATGTGACCCAGTGTCTGAAACATATAGCAGTCACACAGCGGTTTTTCTCAAAGAAACTGGCCAGCAAATGGCAAGGGGAACAAAAGGCTTTTAGGTTGTGCAGCGTACACAGCTTCCTGGGGGGGAAATGGCCAACCTCTGAAAGAGCTTCCATCTAGTCTGGTAAACTTGCAGTTTTCCAGCATAGCACCTCACAGCTGTGTTTGAAGGGAACTTTATAAACAGCAGGTTATTGATTGAACGGCTAGCCCAAAGTTTACTGCACCACCTGGATTCTTAGAGGGAAACTCTTGTACTTACAGAAATTTGATTACTAGATTTTGCAAAAAATTTTAGGTAAAGGTGATTGATATTTATAGAAAAACTTCTTTAGATCATAATCAGAATCACATTATCAATAGCTTAAATTGAGCTATGAATATTTGTGTGTCAATGTGGAAAACAAATATGTATATAGGTAAGTTACAAGCCACGATTTTAGCATATCTTATGTACTTAATGTTTGAATTCACTGTGAAATATTTTTCTTTGGATTTGTGCTAAGAGCAGTATTGCTCACCGTATCTCATTGTCCCTTTCTTCTTGGGCACATGAAAGATTTCCCAGCCCCCTGCAGTCAGGCAGTGTTATCATACTAGTTCTGGGAGTGGAAGTGATGTGTGTCACTTCTAGTCCAAGGCATTTAGAAGAGGTGTGAGATCTCCACACTCTCTTTTCTTCCGTTGCAGTGACGCTGGATGTTACAAATTGAGACCACAGTATTTAAAGATGTTTGTGTTCATGGTTTGTGGTATGGAGCTCTGCTGAGCTGTATTCAACAGGTAATATGAGAGAGGAATAAACCTTTATTCAGCCACCAGGGTTAGGGGTTTATTGGTTAGTACAGCATAGTATGGATTATTTCAAGTAATACTAGATCAAATTCTCTCCTTGCTAAAATGATGGCTCCAAAAAACAAAAAGAAGGGAAATTCTAAGTCACGTAAACTTAGGCTTTGTAGACACTCCTGAGTTTAGAGAAAGTGTAACTGGTCATGATCCTTTTAAAGAAACTGCCAGGTATACGTTAAGAAAAGTAGATTGCAACTAGGTGTATTCCTAAGGTAGATTAAAATGTCCATCGTAAATAAGTCTCACCTTAATCATACCCAGACTAAATTTTTGATTTATGATTTTATGGAATTTAACACTTGTGTATTTAATGTCTATGCAAGATGGCCCAACCATTTCATTTAGGATTATATTTCATAATCTATCTGTGACTTTGGGTTTAAAAGAGTCTAGAGCCTCAAAATAAAATCAAATTTCAGATGGTAAATAAGGGAGTTGACTTCCCAAAACTATGAGCTTTGTCAAGCGGAGTATAGGGCATATTGCATATCCCTTGGGAGATCCAAGCCACAGAACACAGGTTTTATGAAACCAATTAAATAATTTCATATGCCTTACTGATATGTTTTAACTTATTTTCTGTCTTCGGTTTATTAGTGTTCCAAAGCCAGAATTGCATGTCTTGGGAAACTCTTTTGTTACCAACTGTTATAAAAGTCACTGGAAAATGAAGTCTACATAGGGGATCTTTCCCAGTGATAGCCGGAGTTAAACAAGTAGCCTTCATATTAGAAGGCATGTTTTCATAACGAAGCAGAGATCTGTTGATGGGGAAAGTCAGAGTCTGTTACAGTAATAAAACCACGTGGTTTGTTGTTCACAAATGTGTGTTTGAGCAACTGCTGCATTCCCCAGAAGCTGAGTAAATTTAGGAAATATAACTAACCTCTTTGAGTCTTAGTACAGTAATAATGGCCTTTGTTATAGGCTAAGAAGCTTAGCAGGGCCTTCTGCCATACCTACTACACATTATCTCATTTAATCCTCATCACCATGCGATGAGGCTCAGCGGAGTTAAGCACCACACCCCTTCTCTCACCACCTGTGTGGGGTAGAGGTCAAATCTGGTGTGCCTTAGCCCAGTGATATTAATAGCGTGTCTTAGCCCAGTGATATTCAGGCGTGTCAAATCTGGCGTGTCTTAGCCCAGTGATATTCAGCAAGCCAGAGGGCTTATCTGTCTATGAAACAGTAATAGCCACACTTAGATGTGATTGTTAAATAGTTTCAATGAGTCTATATATTTACTAAATATTCTAACTTAGTGAGACATACACCAAATACCAAAGACCAGGTGGCTTAAACAACTGACGTTAATTTGCTCACAGAAATTAATTTTCCAGCATGGTTGGGTTCTGGAGAGGGCCCTCCACCTGGCTTGCAGACGGCTGACTTCTCACTTTGTCCTGTGTCACAGACAAAGCTCTGGTTTCTTTCACTCTTCTTATAAGGACACTTATCATGGGAACCTCACTTTCATGACTTCATCTAAACCTAATTTCCTCCCAAAGGTCCCACCTTCAAACACATTGGTTGTTATGGCTTCAATGCAAGCTCTACGGGAGGGGACACAAATATTCAGTCTGTAACAGGTAAATAAGTACTAATTAAATGGTAGTTATTACCATGTGGATAGTGGTAGTCTTACTATTGTAGGCATACTTCAGAGATATTTTGGATTGGGTTCCAGACCACTGCAATCAAGTGACTATCACAATGAAGTGAATCACATGACTCAAGTCAATATTTTTTGGTTTCTCGGTGCACATGCAAGTTATGTTTACACTATACTGTAGTCTATGAAGTGTGCAATAGCATTATATCTAAACATACAATGTAAATAGCTTAATTTAAGAATGCTTTATTGCTAAAAAATGCTGACTATCATTTGAGTCTTCAGCAAGTCCTAATCTTTTTCCTCACGGAAGGTCTTGCCTTGATGTTGATGGCTGATCAGGGTGGGGGTTGCTGAAGGTTAGCGTGTCTGTGGCAATTTCTTAAAATGAGGCAACAATGAAGTTTGCCACATCAGTTGACTCTTGTGTTTCATGATAGATTTTTCTGTAGCATGTGATGCTGTTTGACAGCATTTTATCCACAGTAGATTGCAGCTAGGTACGTTCATTCAACTTCTTTCAAAATTGGAGTCAATCCTTTCAAACCTTGCCACTGCTTTATCAAATAAGTTGATTTAATATTCTAAATCATTTGTTGTCATTTTATTAATGTTCACAGCATCTTTTCCAGGAGTAGATGCCATCTCAAGAAACCACTTTCTTTGCTCACCCATAAGAAGCAACTCCTCATCTTTTCAAGTTTGATCATGAGATTGCAGCAATTCAATCTCATCTTCAGGCTCCACTCCTAATTCTAGTTCTCTTGCTATTTCCACCACATCTGCAGTTACTTCCTCCAGTGAAGTCTTGAACTTCTCAAAGTCATCCATGAGGGTTGAAATCAACTTCTTTCAAATTCTTATTAATGTTGATATTTTGACCTCCTCCCAGGAATCACAAATGTTTTTATGGCATCTAGAATGGTGAATCCTTTACAGAAAGTTTTTAATTGACTCTGCCCAGATCCATTGAAGGAATCATTGTCTATGGCAACTATCACCTTACAGAATGGATTCTTTAAGTAATAAGACTCGGAAGCCAAAATTACTCCTCGATCCACAGGCTGCAGAAAAGGTGTGGTATTAGCAGGCATGAAAACAACATTCATCTCCCTGTACATCTCTGTCAGAGCACTTGGGAGGTGCATTGTCAATGAGCAATAATATTTTGAAAGGAATCTTTTTTTTCTTCTAAGTCTCAGCAGTGAGATTAAAATATTCTGTAGATCATGCTGTAAATAAATGTGCTGTCATCCAGGCTTTGTTGTTTCATTTATAAAGCACAGGCAGAATAGATTTAGCATAATTCTTAAAGGCCCCAGAATTTTTGGAATGATAAATAAGCACTGGCTTCCACTTAAAGTCAGCAGCTGTGTTAGCCCCTAACAAGAGAGTCAACTTGTCCTTTGAAGCTTTGAAGCTGGGCTTTGTCTTCTCCCCTCCAGCTATGAAAATCCTAGATAACATCTTCCTCCAATAGAAGGCTGTTTTGTCTACCCGGAAAGTCTGTTGTTTAGTGCAGCCACCTTCACCAGCAATCTTGGTTAGATCTTCTGGCTAACTTGTTGCAGCTTCTCTGACAGCACTTGCCACTTTACCTTGCACTGTTATCTTATGGAGATGGATTCTTTTCCTAAACTTCACGAACAAACCTCTGATAACTTCAAACTTTTTTTTTTTTTCAGCTTCCTAACCTCTCTCAATCTTCAGAGAGTTGAGGAGAGTTAGGACCTTGCTCTGGATTAGACTTTGGCTTAAGGGAATGTTGTGGCTAGTTTGATCTATCCAGACCACTCAAATTTTCTGCATATCAGCAATAAGGCTGTTTTGCTTTCTTATCATTTTTGTGTTCGCTGGAGCAGCACTTTTAATTTCCTTCAAGAACTTTTCCTTGGAATTCCTAATTTAGCCTAAATTTTGGCCTATCTTGGCTTCTGGCATGCCTTCCTCAGTAAGCTTAATCATTTCTAGCTTTGGATTTCAAGTGAGAAAATATCACTCTTCCTTTCACTTGAACACGTAGAGGCCAATGTCAGGTCATTATTTTACCTTATTTCAATATTGTCGTGTTTCTAGGAGTAAGGAGACCCTAGGAGAGAGAGAGAGATGAGGAAACAGCTGTCCAGTGGAGCAGTCAGAACAGAACTTAATTTATCAGTTAAGTTCACTGTCATATATGAGCGTGGTCCTTGGTGCTCCAAAGCAATTACAATGGTAACATCAAAGAGCAAGGATTACGGATCACCCTAATAGATAAAATAATAATGAAAAAGTTTGAAATATTGTGGGAATTACCAAAATGTCACACAGAGATATAAAATGAGCATATGATGTTGGAAAAATGGTGCCAATAGATTTGCTGGATGCATGGCTGCCACAATCCTTCAAATGTGTAAAAAACACAAAACTGCAAGGTTCAGCCAAGTGAAGTGCAATAAAACGGTGTATGCCTATATTCATCTTCTGAAAAATTGTAGAAATGTAGGTATCCCTAGAAACCTGGGTCTTTAGTACTCTTTGAGGGTCTAGTAATTAGACATGACCATTTCAAACAGAAAATTGGAATTTGATTTCAGTGCCGCATTTTTCAAAATAACCTACTTAACTCTGACTTCCCATTGTCCACAGAAGCTAAACCACAGGAACAACATAACATTGGAGTATGCAGGTTCCACCTAATTCATCAAGGATCAACTTGCACTTGTCACTCTTCTAACTCAAGCCATTCCCAAAACTAGCTGTACCATCTAATCACTTGGAGAGATTTAAAAAATTTTCAGGGCTAAAATCCAATTTCAAAGCAATTAAGCAGAATATCTAGGGGTGAAGCCCCGGCATGGGTATTTTCAGATCTTCTCATGTGATCCTTATACACAGCCAAGGATGAGAAACACCACAGCTTGAAGTGCTGTTAATAGTGATGTCGTGTGTTAAAGAGTTTTAAAGACTCCATTTGCGTTGTAAGCAAATGTTAAGCATACCTATAATTTTCTCTGTGAAAAGAGTAGGTATATATTTTTAAATAACATTTTTTTTGTAAAATTACTATTTTTTGTTAGTAATATGTATTCAGGGCTTCTCAAATATCAGCTATAATATTTCCCTGAGCATTCTACATGCATTATCTCATCTAATTTTTACTGTTGCCCTAAGAAGTAGCACTATGATTATCCCATTTTATGGATGAGAAAACTAAATCAAAGAGAAATGTGAGTTAACTTATCTGGGATGATGTACCACGTGTCACAGCCAGTCCATGAACCTAGAGACCCGAGAGGCCAGGCCTCCGCACTCTGTTCCAACACAATGGATGTCTCTAGGCTTCTGTACCGGTCTGACTTTATTATATTATAACTTCACGAAGTTTAATCATGGAAAGATCAATCACCCAATGATTCAGAACAAGTGCTGAGAGCACGCTGTGTTGCCCTCACACCAGTTATGTTTCTAGCTCACTGCCCCTGACTTGAGTAACATTCACTGATGAGCTGACAGTCTCAGCCATCTGGCTCTGAGGAAGGGATGGTGCCTAACTCTTTTTTGTATCCTTAAGGGTAGGCCTGTGTTTGCACATAGTAGGCCCTCAAAAAAAAATCCATAAATAGATAGTAACAGAACCAGTTGCCTTGGGGGAATTTCCTAAGCCTGGCTCTTTCCTGAGGGAGCAATCAAGAAAGAGTTTCTTCTCCCTGGAAAAGAGGTTAACTCAATCTCCCACTTTGAAAATCAAACAAATTGGCTCCAGGCAATATCCTGATTACTGATGTTGGAAGGACTAAACAGCCAGAATAAACAAAACGATATTAACAACAGTATTAATAAATATTAACGTATTTAATTAAAATAAATAGTATAAAGCCAAAGGGCCAGATCTGCAAGTGGTGCTAAGGGTCGCTGCTCTGTGTCAGTGCGGTGACACAGCTGATGGAACACAAAGAGAAGAAGGAGGCTGTGATGCTAAGAAAGCCGCTCCCATGTCCGTAAACTGATGAGTCCAGCTGATACCTCCTGAAACATGGGCCTCTGCTGCAGGTACCCTACCTTGTAGCCTGGCGGCATTCTGTTTTATCAGATAAGCTGGGAGAGGCTGAATTTGATATGTTCAGTAATAATAAAAGCTACTCGTATTTAGTGCTTACTGTGAGACAAGCCTTTTGCTGAGTGTTGCACATGCGTGGACTCACTTATTTCCTTACAGCAAATCCATTTGCTGTTATTGCCCACATGTGATGAATGAGGAGATTGAGACTTAACCTTCTAAGTAATTGCCCAAGCCGCCAAGTGGTGGAGCCAGGATTTGAATCCCAAATGTCTGATGTGTGAAGCCAAGGACATGACTGTTATAGTCTACCCCCTCTCCATTAGCGCACGTGAGTACGTTGGCGTGGCTTGACAAAGTAAGGGATCCAATGCATAGCAAACCAAAGTGTGGTCCCAGTTTCCCGCCCTCTCCTGTAAGAGCCTACACATCACATTCCCCTTTGATCAGGCAGAGGCAGCATAGTAGAGGCTTCAAAGTCAATATTTACAATTGTTCCCAGGTCTTTAGAGAGAGAAGACCTGGTCTTATCTATTTTGTTAATTCAGACATTTCAACAGACTTTGAATATATGTACAATTCTAGGCAGGCCAAAGTTGCACAGGTATTCAAACACCAACTGTGGATAAAGAGGTAGTAGGCACCTCCCTGGAGGCCAGCAGGCCAAAATCCTTGCTGGGCAATAACAGCAAAGGGGTTCCCATGGGGAGCCACAGCCAGGCAGCTTTGAACTTTGATGAGTCTAAAGAGAGAGATTGTGGCTAATGCTGGCTCACCTCCCAACCTGGTACCTCATTTCCTGACAGTCCTGGCTGCCTCTATCCAATCGCACCTCATCTTTTTTTTTTTTTTTTTTTTTGAAAATTGTGGTTTTTGTTTCCAGGTAGAAGTTAATGCTGCATTAGAAAGAACCTTGAACTGGGAGGAGAGGGAACGACTTCCTGTTTTGGAGTCAACTGCGGCCATTCTGTTTTGTTGGATGTGGCCCCTGCTCTGGGAGGAGCATCTTTGGCAAAGACGGCATGAGCGCACAGGGGTGCCCCTGGATTACTTTTTATGCTGCATTTCCACAGGCGAGATAGTCTTCAGGGAGCAGATAAAATGCTGTGTATGCTCTGCTCACGATGCATGGGAAACACACCAACTTTGCTTTCACTACAAGTTGAAGGTTTACATCTGCCAAGCTGATTGGTGCCAAAAGCAGGTTCCCGGTTTCTTGCCAGGGATCCTCCTATGAGCTGACATAAGCCAAAGCAATAAATTCATGGCCTCGGCTCTGTATCTCTGCGTTGAAATCTTGCTGAGGGGAACGTGAGGGGATGAGAGGAAGCAGGGGAGCATCTAAACCACGCAAGAGCACTTGCTCTGAAAATCAAACCAGATCCTTGCTGAGGGTTGACGTCCTTGGTCAAATTCCCTTCCTGTTTTCCTTTTCTTGTTCTTTGTTTTGCTTGCTGGATCCTTTTACTTCATGGCTCTTGTGGAATCGGAAGTCAAGCCCAACTCGCGGCGTCCCTGACTGAGCCAAACCCAAGAAACGTTGGCAATTGCCATCGCCAGCCTAAGTTTGTGAGATTTCTAGCCCGACAGCCAGACCAAAGAGGTTTGGAGTGACGTGTGGGCCCCCACGGCATGAACCTTTGCAAAGTTTGTGTTTACTATTTCACTCATCTGTCAGCAACATTCATTTTTGGGGGGTTAGTCTTTCTTTTTTTCAGAACCATGAAGTAAATACACTTTCAATAATCCAAAAGAGATAGCATCACAGGATGTGAAATATTTAATAGTATGATTCTTTCCCCTCTAGCAGACATCAAAGTTCAATCTTGACCAGTCTGTATCTGAGATTCTGTTTGGTAAATACCCTTAGGCTGGGGTAAGTACAGGGGGTAAGGATGTGTTAGGGTCATATTCAGTGGTTTTTTAGTAAATATTTACTAACCTTATCTCCCCTACTAAAATAACCCTTATATGTAGTACATGCCCATTCCTGTGGTGTAAGTACTTTCACTGTGGCTGATTCCAAGCTACCGATGTGTTATCACTGGTCGCATAATTGGGAAGAGATGTGCATACTAGGTTCTGGCCAGGTGTTGTGAGCTGGCTCCAGCACACAGCTCACCTGGCAGCTGGCTGTCTGTGGCTGGCGCACAGAGACACTGGGTTCCTTGCCCCCTCACCATACAAATTGGGACAAAAACTAAAAAGGGAAAGGAACATCATGACTCTATACAACCTACTTATTATTGATAATTGCCCATGGGATCACATACAAGCACTGCGGTCTCTCAGTAAGTAATTGCAGGTTTTAAAAAAATTAAAGGAAAATCAAGATCTATGTCTCTGCTTCTCTCTTTGAATGACTATTAAAAAGCTAGTTTAGGGTTTCCAATTTACAGCACTGTAAGTTAACCAGTGAAGTTAAACTGGGCTGACTTATACTCTGTTCCCTGGCCTGGAAGGCAGGAGGAATAGCAGCTCTTAGATGGTGAGGTAACTCCCATGGCCACACATGTGCTATACACCCCAAATGTAGGCCCAACCACGCGCTGAGTGGAATTTGTCTTTAGAGTGCAAGATAAACTTATTAAGTTCTTACTCAATATTTCAGTCCTATTAGCCACAGGCCTACAGTATTTCCCCTTACCATCTGACGTTACTCAAAGTGGAAGAAAGAATTTTATTAATGCAACCCATCTCTCTGCATTGCTGACCTATGTCAGGCAATGTTCCAGCATCTTAACATATTATCTATAATCCTGGCTCAACCGTGTAACGTAAAGCATTATCTTCATTTTATAAATGAAACTGAACCCAGACAAATTAAGTTGCAAAAGTTCATCGTAATACAATAGGACTGAAGTTCAAACGCAGTTTTTTCTGAAGTTAAAATTTTTCAGTCTCTTTCCAAGAAGGTGCTATCTCTTGTGATGAGAAAAGTTAAAGAATAGTTATGTTTATTTGTATAAGGTCTCCTGTAGGCCAAATTCTGGGTCAGGAATAAAGATGCCAGTTTCCCCGTGGATCTGGCAGACTTTTCCAAGATGATCACGTCCGGAGGAGAGGAATTCAAAGGAGTTCTACATCAGTGGAGGCTGTCCATTGAGGGGCTCTAGTCCATAGATGCTCTCAGCTCTCAGAGCCTCTCTCTTTTGGGGGTTCCTGGGAGGCAGAGTCTGCTACTGATATACTGAGGCCACTGTCACAGTGATATCAGAAGGATGTTGCACCGTCCATCTGGAGGCAGGTTCTGGTCTGAAAAGTACAGTAATGCAAACTTGGAGTCGGTGACTGCTCACTTATACTGAAGGAAGGAGGCTGTGTGTTTTCAGCTCTGGGGGAGTGCACAGGCTTGTGGAGTGGCTGGGAATCCATATGAGCACTTGGAGTACTAACATCACCTTGAGTGATGACTTGGTGGTATTATATGAAGGCAAGTGGTTATGACTCCTGCCACATCCTTTTTTCGATTAACATTTATTAGATCTCAGTCTACCTGAGTTGCTTGAGGGACAGCTAAAGAAACTCTTGCTCTACTGAACACAGTTTAGTAAATGGGGTGAATAGATACCTGAACAAGGAATCGACCTTAGAACTTAGACCTAGTGCTCTTGCTAACGTGTTATTTTAGAGAAGTTGCATAGCTTGTCTGAGTTTTTATTTCATCTTTAAAATAGGATTAGTATCACCTAAAGAGATATAAATTAGTTATTATATATGTAGGTACTTAAAATTATTGATAGCTATGAAACAGAAAATTGGCATATATTTATTGAATACTTGTTAGGTGCTTATACCATATAAAGAGATATGTCATGGTCTCTGACATTGAGGACCTCACAATTTAGTTACAAAGAAAGGTTACGGATACTTAAAAGGTTAAATAGCACCAGTGATAAATAATATCCAAATACTAGAAATGTCAAGTAGAGTAGTGTATAATTCATTTCCAAATGAATGTCTCTGACAATTCTCATAAGCGTTAAGAAGAAGAAAAAAAATTAATGCGTTATGAACTGGTTTTAAGAGGGAAATAATTTGAGCAGGTTTTAGAAAGGGAGAAAGACATTGACAAGCCAAATGCAACCCAGAATGGGTAAACAGGTGCTATGGACTGAATTGTGTTCCACCAAAATTTATTTATTGAAGCCCTAACTCCCTGATATCCAGGTGGCTGCATTGGAGATAGGGCCTGTATTAAAGATACGGGGTAACTAAGGTTAAATGAGGTCATAAGGATGGGGCCCTGATCTAGTAGAATTGGTGTCATTACAAAAGAGAAGGAGACCCTAGAGATCTCTTTCTCATGTGAGGACACAAAAAGGCAGCCATCCGCAAGTCAGGAAGAGAGCCCTCACCAGAAATGAAACCCTGACAGCACCTTGATCTTTGACTTCCCAGCCTCCAGAATTGTGAGAAAATAAATATCTGTTCTTTAAGTCACCCAGTCTCTGTTATTTTGTTATGACAGCCCTAGTAGACTGAGATAATGGGAATTGTATAAATAAAAGGAGAGGAAGGGGAATGGAGTATGCAATACTCTTAGAATAATTTTTATTAACATTGTGACCAGTAAGTAGATCATCTTGGAATTGAATGTTTAGAAAACTACAGAGTGAAAAAGACAGAGAATAAATCAGGGTCAGGTTGATGATGACTTTGAATGCCGCTAAGAAGTTCATACTTTAATCCTGTAGAAAATGCGAATGCACCTTAGGTTTTTGAACAGGAAAAGGAAATATTTAGTAGTAAAGCAGCAGTTTAGCAAGAATGTTTCTGTAAGAGTGAGAAAGATGAATTTTAGAGTGGAGAGACAAGGCTGTTGCAGTAATTCTTTCAGAGTTTAATGTGAGGTAAAAGATAATTTCCAATTTCTATCAAAAGTGGGCTTTGTAGTTTATTACATTTTTGCCTTTCTGCCAAGAAACTCAGAAAATACAGCAATTAGCTCTATTTTACCATTTATTTATTTATCCTATTCCATTATGTGTCACACATGGCTTATCTCTTTTTTTAAAAAAAAGTTCTATTTATTAATTTAGCAAATATGTATAAAAACCTACTAAATGTGAAGCTCTACTCTAGATAAACAAAACAGCAATACAAAACAAAGATTTCCTTCTTCTGTGAGCTTACATTCTAACAAAGAGAGACAATAATAAACATAATAAAAAGAAAAATTGTATCATATATTAGAAGTATATAATACAGTTATACAGCATATAATAGACTAACTAGAATATGAATTATATACCATGTAACTGTGATACCCCTTTAATATATATGAGAGAGTTTTTCCTTAAGTTCATTGGAAAAAAGAAAAATTAGAACAACTTAAGAGGAGTTAGGTAGTGCCAGGGGAGAGTAGGCTGCAATTTTAAATATGGTGGTCAGGGTTGGCCTTACTGAAAAGATAATATCTAAGTCAAGACTTGTATCTTTATCCCATGTTGTAAGTCAATATGAACACTTGTAAAAGATGAGTGTTTTAAATAATAAGTAAAAGGCAAGAAAAATCAAACAACCCCATCAAAAAGTGGGCAAAAGACACGAACAGAAGTTTTTCAAAAAAAGATAGACAAATGACCTATAAATATGGAAAAAATGCTCAACATCATTTAATCATCAGGGAAGAGCAAATTAAAACTACAATGAGATACCACCTACCCCTGTCAGAATGGCCAGTATTAAAAAGTCAAAAAACAATAAATGCTGGCATGGATACAGAGAGAATGGAATGCTTATACACTGTTGGTGGGACTGCAAATTAGTACAACCTCCACGAAAAACAGTATGGAAATTCCTCAAAGAAATAATACATGTAAACCCACCATTTGATCCAACAATCCCACTGCTGGGTATCTACCCAAAGGAGAAGAAGTCATTTTATCAAAAAGACACTTACACTTGAATGTTTCTCACAGCACAATTCACGATTGCAAAGATGTGAAATCAACCTAAGTGCCCATCAATTCACAAATGAATAAAGAAAATATGGTCTCTCTCTCTCTCTCTCTCTCTCTCTCTCTCTCTCTCTCTCTCTCTCTCTCTCTCATCTATCTATCTAAAGAGAGAGAGATACCATGGAGTACTACTCAGCCATAAAAAGGTATGAAATAATGTCATTTGCAGCAATGTGGATGGAACTGGAGACCATTGTCCTACGTGAGTTATTTCAGGAATGAAAAACCAAACACCATATGTCCTCACTATTAAGTGGGAGCTAAATAATGGGTAGACACAGGCACAGAGAGATGTAAGAGACATTGGAAAACAAGAAGTGGGAAGGGTGGAAGAGGGGTGAGGGATAAAAAATTACCTATTGTGTACAATGAAGACTATTCTGGTGATGGGCATTATCAAGAGCCCTGACTTAAGCATTATACAAGGTATCCATGTAACAAAAACATTTGTATCCCCTTAATATTTTGAAATTAAAAAAAAAACACATAAAAGAAAGATTTCTGTAGACAAGCATGTGATGATAAAGGCCCTGTAGAAGCGAGAAGAGATCAATATGTGGAAAATTGTTAAAAATAATTAGAAACTAAATCACTAACTTTCCTTTTCTTTTGCTCTCTGTATTTAGAAAGGTGGCTGAGGTTTCAGACTTTGACGAATGAGGGACTTACAGCTTCATTAGTGGGGCTTTCGGTGAACGATAGTAGAGTAATGGTGAAATCTGTGACATGTTGAAACCAACCCGAAAAAACAACAAAAAAATTTTAGAAATAAAAGAATATTCTATTTGCAGTGGAAATGGAAAACAGCTACTTCCCTAAACCAGAATCTGTAATGAATATCTGCCAAATACTGTGAAACTCGGATGAATTGATGAAGGTTGTTGAAAGCCAAAACAAATGAATATCTTGACATATTGAGTGAGGTATAGAATTCTCTAAAAGTAAATGATAATCCTGAGAGAGTGTGGCTGGACTGAAGTCATACACAGCCTGTGGGACATAGGTTTTTAAAAATCTAGGCTCCTAAATGGGAGAAATCACTGGATGTGAAATAAAGTTAAGAAGAAACAGAAAATGCTAACTCCTGATCTAAGTCAATGGAACACAAATTAAATTCAGTAACTTAGCAGAAGAGAAACAGGATGCTTAATTTTGAGCTATGCTAACCTGTCTGGATGATGATCTGTTCACCCCAGAAGAAATGTGCCCTCAAGACATAGACAGGAGGAAAGAGATAAGACGATCAAGTGCTTGTGATAACACATCGCATTTAAAATTGCCAACAGCCCCAGATTACTTCTCCCGCTACTCTATAAATTATTCTTGAGCAAATAGTAGAAAAAGAACTATACCCATTTAAAAATGAGTAATAGAATTTTCACTTCTGGCCAATGTGGAGCAACAGGGACCAGATTTGCCTTTTCATCTAAAAATTAATAAAGCAATGGCTTTGAGAAGTGCTTTGGAGCTTCTGCTCGGTCCAGCTGCTGAGCTGGTCATCACCAGTTGTGGCATAAAATCCACTTTTCATTGCACATCATAATCTGATCGAGAAATGGTTTGCTGTTGTGTACAAGAAGAGAAGACAACACTTCAAAGTGACAATTTTTTTGAATTTCGGTCAGCTCATGAGGAACCCACTTAAGAAGCTTTTTCACCTTTCTAATTTGCTTCAAATGCAGAAGACCCCATAGAATGGTTGACTTTGAGTTCTTTGGGAACTTCTTGCATAGTTGTGAGAAGATCGGCTTCCATGATTGCTCTCAACTGGTCGTTGTCAACTTCCGATGGCCGGCCACTGCACTCCTCATCTTCAAGGCTCTCGTCTCCTTCGCAAAACTTCTTGAACCACCGCTGCGCTGTACGTTTGTTAGCAGTTTCTGGGCCAAATGCGTTGGTGATGTTGCGAGTTGTCTCCGCTGCTTTACGACCCATTTTGAACTCGAATAAGAAAATTGCTCTAATTTGCTTTTTGTCTAACATCATTTCCATAGTCTAAAATATTTAATAAATATAAAATAAACAGCAAGTAATACATCATTAGCAAAAAAAATAAAGTGAGAAATGCACATCAAAAGAATATATGACATAACCACATTTATTTAAGAATGTATTCCTACATCAAATGGCAAATTCCAACAATGCTAAAACAGCAATTACTTTTGCACCAACCTAATAGGAAATCTTTTATTCTTTGCTCACCTACATTATTACTAGTGCTACAATACTATTAAGAATATTGGGATTTTGAAAGGGTTGACTAAAAATCACGCCTCTCCTGGCCACTCCCTGCTCTTAGGTTCTGTGTGATGTTAGAAATATGCCAACAGCATGAGCAGATGGAGCCCTAAAATCCACTATATAAGAGTCCTAACCCAGTGAGAGAAAGAAAATATGTTTGTTCCCACCCTCCCTCCCACATAGACCTTGAAAAGGCCCACCCAAGTGACAATTCCAGTACACAGGGCAGACCCACCTATCCAGGTCTCTGTCCACCACTGGTTCTGGTGAGGAAGAGGAAGGAAAAAGAGCCAATCCTGTGTTGGGTTTGTTGCTGGATCAGTCCCTCCCACATGAGAAACATGGAGCAGTGGCTATTGCTTACTACTTATTACTTATTACTTCACATCATGAACAGGAGTAAGGGTGTGTAGGAACACCCAGTTTATGGAAACCAAAGGCGGCTGGAAAGCAATAATAATCATTGTTGATATTTACTGACGGATTACTATGAGCAAGCTACTCTTTTTTGTGCTTTATATATATTTACTTTTAAAGTACATATTAACAATATATTAAGTGAAGTTATTGTTAAATCTATTTTGCGGGACAGGAGACTGGTAATAGGAAGATAGAAATAGTTCCTGCCTAGGATTGGAAGTGGAGCTATTGAAGAAAATCCAACAACCTCAGTTTTTAAGGAAAATCAAATGTTATAAAGTTACCTCACATAAATTATGGAAGCCAAATGATCAAAATAAGAGTTTCTTATGAAAGGCAAGTGCTAGTTTGAAAAATCTGCAGAAAATGCTTTTTAAATTAATAGTTTAACTCAATGTGGAATAAGCTTGTACCTTACTGAAAGTATTTTGTTGATTTTTTAGATATTCTTTTGCCTTCTTTCTTTATGCAAAAAGAGAATTTATTAGCTACGGGTATAAATATTCTTTAGTATAATTGCTATTGTGGAACTCATAAGAAATTTGTGAAAAGTCAGGAAGTGTCTGGAATATGCTTCATAATGTGTGTTGAAGTGATAAGAAATATTTTCTAAGAAAATACGAGTTTCCTATGGAATTCATCTTCATAGGTAGCCTCAGAAATAATTGTTTTCTCTGATGGGCCTAATCCAACTGCTATATGCTTAAGATTTCAGCTGGAATCGATGCTAAGGCCCTTCTGTTATAATTAATTGAACACAATGTCTGGGGCCTCAAACTTGCCTAACCTTCAATTCCCTTTATTGCCCTAGTTTTATTGCTTCTAGAACAACTATCTCTATGTGTCCCCCCACTGGGAGCACTCTCACATAATTTAGCTCTCCCTTCCCAGAAGTAGGAGTGCTGAAAACTGGAAATGATCTTGTCTGGGGCATGTGAATATATATGGCTCATGAGAAATCAACCGAGCTGGGAATAACCACTCAGGCTGTAACTTTAAATCCACCGTGTGCTAAGAAAAACAAAGCTCCTTGGTAGGATGAAGGCTGCATATGCTAACAGAGCCATTATTTCCCCCAATTTCTGACTCTTATCCAAGTAAGCCCACTCTGTTCTAATATGTTATGTTGTCATAAGAAATGTGCAACATTACAATCTGATACATCTCTAAGTGTCTTTAGGGTATTCTTTTTTTCTCTATTTCTTGGCTTTTTTCTAGAAGTCAGATGGGTATAAATACTTGAAGCAGAACTCCTTGGGAAATCTCTCCATGGCCAGACTTGTGGGAAAGTTTAGGACAAGTCAGTATGAAAGAAATGACAATTCTCCTCAGATGCCCTTTAAAGAGAGACAGCCGCCTAGACTCCCAAAGGAATGAGATTTGTGTCCAAGCCTTCATAAAGCCAGGTTCCTAGCTCTAGTTCTAGAAATGCAGGGGGTGTGTGTGTGTCTGGAAGCAAAATTGTTTCAGTATAGAACCTCCCCTCTTAGGTGTTACGCACTGCCACCCAGTGCAACTTTATATGTGTGCAGCTTTTGTTTGTGACTATATACTATAGGGAGGAAAAATACCTTTTCTTTCTACCCATCTTAGGTGCACTGGCTCGGGCCCCTGTAACAGGTTACATGTGACATGGGAGCCTCCATAAGGAAATGCAGACCCAAAGGAATAGTTAATTAACCCTAAGTGTTTTTAGGCTCGGTTTAATGAAGACTAGAAAGTCATGGAAGGATGTGAAGGCATAAAAGATGTTAGTAAATGGGAGGAAACTTGGCAAGGTCGCTTCATTCAGATTCCTCTCTGTGCCCCGTGTCTTCAAGGCCAAGGGTGTTCCTTTCATCTGGGTCTAGGGCGGGCCCCTCTCACAGGAGGGTATTGTACCTTGCTTCAGAGGAAGGTCAGAAAACCTTCTCTGCACATGCTATTACTCGAATTCCTTCCACCTAAAATATTCAATATGCCAAGGTGCCATATTTTGGAGTAGCATGTCCTGAACCCTATCATAGCTTATCTCTAAAAAGCCCTATGTTGTGTTCCTAAAAGTTAAGCTCCATGAGGATCTAGAAGAAAATTTTATATGAGACCCATTGGCCACAAAGCCAGATTAAAGATTTCTTCTTAGGCTGGTAAGCTTAAATATTGCTAGGCTTTGCCACACATTCTTCCCACTACACCGTTAATATTATAATGAACTTTCTTTTATTCCCAAGTAGGAAAATGGAAATGTTTTTTCACAAGAACCTAATCATGGGAGACTTATTCACAGATTCACACTGGGAATATGCATTCTGATCATGCAAGTAATTTCATCTAGTCTCCTTTAGTGTCTTAAAAAGGTAGCCTATCTGCTACCTGTTCAAGCACAAAGCTTATATGAATTCCAAGTTAAGAGAAAAGACAAACGCTAAAGCTGGCCTGGTATTTTACAAATCTGCTTTAAAAGGCCAGAGGAAAAGACCCACAGGTAATTTTAATACAAGAAACCTGGGATTTGGAAGCTGTCAGGTGACTACAACTGTTACCTTTACACTAACCCTTGTGACATAGCAGCCAGCTCTGGTTCTACCAGCAAACTGTCTACAAGAATGTAACCAGAAATGATATCTCTGACCCTTTTCTTTTCTCCCCTGTAGTCAATTGTTCAGAACATTCTAATGAACTATAATGTAGTGTTTTTATTTCCATTCACACTGCCACCTCCTTAGTCCGTGTGTTACCTTCTCATGGGCTGCTTTAGCAACCTGCTTTCTGGTCCCTGATTCCTGCCAGTGCTGGCCCAGCTTCTTTCATGCAGTTGACAGTAATTTCCTCAAGCATGAAAAAACTAACCGTGTTACTTCTCTGACCAAGAAATATTCTTAGTAACTTATTGTCAATGTCTACTGTACACCTCAATTTGAGGAGCTTGCATCTCCAGAGACAAAGCAGGTATACCCAGACAGTCTGTGGTGAGAACTAAAATAAAATCTCAAGTCCCCCTCCCAGCTGACTAAACAGACACTTCTTGTCCAAGAGGACTCCCTCCTATTCCCCCCCAAAACCTTACAGCTGAGTTGCTGGCCATCAGGAGAAGGGAGGTTGGAAACATCTAGTTATGCCCTGTCCCTTTTGAAGTTACTCTTTGTAACAAGTTACAAAATCATTAACAAGCCTAAGGCCATGTAAGACAAAAGATAAACCAAACCTGCTGGTCATTAATTTACTTAACAGATCACTTGAGTCTTGGTATATGCCCAGTGGCTTGTCTCTGATTAACAGACCTCTTTATCGTAAAATGTTCCAAGCCTTTAGACAAAGCTTCATTTCTTTAACCAATTACAAATCAAAGAAACTTTAAACCCACCTGCAACCTGTAATCCTTCCACTTTGAGATGTTCTGCCTTTTCGGGCCAAACCGATGTACGCCTTCCATGTATTGATTTAAGACTTTATGTGTAACTCCTGTCTCCCTGAAATGTATAAAACCCAACTGTAACCCAGCCATGGTGGCAGGACCACTTGCTCAAGGCTTCTTGGACATGGCTGTGTAGGCCATGGTTATACATAATTGGCTCAGAGTAAAACTCTTTAAATTATCTTACAGAGTTGGGGTTCTTTTCCTTTGACAATGGCTAAGAACCTGGGGTGACTTCCTGGAGTGTCAGTTCAGTCAAAATTCAGAACCAATATACACTATTGATGTCCTGTGTACCAAGCACAGTAAACTTCACTCTGGGGAAAAGAAGCCAAATTCTGGAAAATAATTTTAAGGAGATTTATTCTGAGCCAAATTTGAGGACCATGACTCCCTGAGCCAAGCCCAAGAAACCTTGAGCAAGTGGCCTTGCTGGGGCTAGGTTACAGTTTTGTTTTATGCATTTCAGGGAGACAGGAATTACAGGGCAAGTCATAAATCAATACATGAAAGGCATACATTGGTTTGGCCCGAAAAGATGGGCCATCTCAAAGCCAGGGCTTACAGGTTATAGATGGGTTTAAAGATTATTTGACTTGTAATTGGTTGAAGACATAAAGCTTTGTGTAAAGGCTTAGAATGTTTTAAGATAAAGAGGTCTATTAAACAGGACAAGCCACCAGACATACATTTGTTGTGTAAATTGAGGACCTGCAGGTTTGTCTTGCATACCCTTAGGCCTGTTAATGAGTCACAAAGGGTATCTCCAAGAAGGGAGCCAATGTGGCATGATGAGGCATGTCTCACCTCCCTCTTTGTGACAGGCAACTTAGTTTTAGGGTATCCCTTGGCCAGGAGGGGGTCCATTCAGTCAGCGGTAGGGGGATCCTTTACTTTAGTTCATAACTCAATAAAGTGTAATCTCGTATATTATTACATTATAAACCATACCATGAAATTTTAAGATAAAGCAGATGATTCCAGATAAATTTGACTTTTTTTCATTGAGAAGCTATAGTCTACACTCTTCTTGATTTCCTCAAGCATGGAATACACTCCCTCCACTAACAGGAATACTTTGGAAAATCACAAAAACTCAATTTCCTTCACTGAGACAAAATAGCTTCTAAATTAGCCTTCCATTGCCATCCAATAGCTTTGCACTGTTTTTCACATGACCCAGACACTTTCAAATGCTAAGCCCCCAGAGATGTTGTAAACTCTTTACATGTCCTTTGTCTTCTCTTTCCTTATCTAATTCACATTCATTCTTCAACATTCACTTAAATATTACTTCTGTGGGGACCTTCTCTGGTTCCCTCAGTCAAAGGGGCGGGGGGGACAGAGGAGGGCAGGAGAAGGTCAGAGAGAGACTTTGCTTCCGAGGCTGCTGTGGGCCTTTCTGTCTCCTTCAGCTCAAAGCACAGAGCATGCCAAAGTGCCATTCTTTGGGGTCTCGTTTTCTGAGCCCCAACAAGGGCCAAACCCTTCTAGTATGTCTAGAGTTTCTCATGGCACTCAGCACAGTATTCACACTTACTGAATGGTTGTTGTTGAATTAAGTCATCTATAATTAAAAATGTGTGTAATGTTTTTTATATGAAATATATGAACTTAAATGTCAGAACTAAAAACTCCAGGGATATCTTATTTTCTTATGGTAATAACTTTCTATTTTTCATTTTTGTTTTTAGAATGTAGAGATAAGAAATCACATATTTTCCTATGAATTCTTTTTCTTAAATACATACATACTCATGAACAAAGGAGCTATTTATTTTTAAAAATCTACTAGATATATTGCTTTATTTCTAACTTTCAAAATAATTATGCAATTTGGAGTGTAATATGCATATTTACAAGTAAAAAAATAAGATTTGGGGGAAGTTAAGGAAACTTTCCCAGGTTGCTCAATTGAAGCAAATGACAGAGCCGGTTCTCAAATGTGGGTCTATCTGACCCTAAAACCTGTCTCATTTCCAATACTCATTATGTTGCCTTTTGGCGAAATTCCTACATACTTCTGTATAACACATGTAAAGGAAACAGCCTTTAGGCTAAAGGCTCAGTTAAACCTCTAAAAACAAACCATTCAGGGGAGTGAGTGACAAAATAAAAACAGCAATGTGGTAATGCTTCCCAGGGCTCACAGTGATATTGTGTGGACATGAAGTGATTAAATACCTGAATCCTATAAGAAAGGCTGAATTCACTCAGGGAACACAGAGCTAATGTCTTGGGCAAAGCCTTGGCTAAGGGCCAAGTTGCATTTATGCAAACACAATGGATACATTGATTGAAAACCATCTCCAAGTTGGAAGCACTGAGTTTAGTTACAATGTGTAGGGAGGAGGCTGGCTATCTCAGGATGAGGACTAGGTAAATGTTATTAGTATTGGTAACCTTTTAAGCAAGGTGGCTGAGGCTAGTGAATTGCTGTGCAAATTATTGCAACTATGTCTGTCTCCCTGGTTATAGGCATGTTGAAATCTATCTAGTGAGATACCTAACATTCTTTCTGAGAAGCTAGAGAACCAGTTGGATATGTCATGTCTACTTCACAATAAAGTCTGTTGGGAATCTTACTTATGGTTGGTTATACATGTATGAATGAATAATAAAGCAATGACTTAAAAACACAGTTGTGATTGGCACACCCAAAGACAGTGGACAATAATCTCTGCTTATGAACTTTATATACTCTAGAGGGCAATATAAGGTAGACTCAACTGATTCATCGAAATCCATCTCAGGACTGCCCATATATGACTTCCTAAGCAACTGAGACTGAGCGCCTTCTGAGACAGCAACCGTCACCCAGTAGAAAATTAGACTTTCCCTGACACAGCAAATAAAATTCAGATCCCATTCTGGTGGTCCTAATTCCAACCTAAGTATCCCAGTGGCATTTTGTCCTGGGGTTACATGAGACATGAAGAGGTTGTCAGGCAAAAGACAAACCCATTGGAAACTGCCTCTTCTACTTAATTCAAAATGAAAAGTTTGCATAGTTAGACAAGTAGTATAGTCTGTACCTCTTGACTATATGTCAAGCTGTCCTGAGAATGTGTATTCAACTAATTCTTTCTAGTGAGCAAACAGAAATGTATTTATCTAAGACACTACCCAGGTGAAGCTGAGACAAAGCATTTTTATTTCGCTTCATAAATATTATCTTTTTCTTGCAATATTTTCTTGTAACATTATTATATGCATACTAGTACTATAATAATGTAATCTAAATTTATAGAGTTAAATATTCCATAAAACTGTTGAGTTATACTACTCTTATGCCATTGGACTTACTTTTTTCTATGCTGTATAGGCCCTTATTCTGTTTAAATTTCCTTTAAAATTCTTGGGTAATTCTCCATTAACTATGGGAAAAAGTCTTTACTTTTAAAATATACTTATT
This sequence comes from Lepilemur ruficaudatus, assembly GCA_963574885.1. Taxonomy (NCBI): domain Eukaryota; kingdom Metazoa; phylum Chordata; class Mammalia; order Primates; family Lepilemuridae; genus Lepilemur; species Lepilemur ruficaudatus. The sequence goes on from CAUYRT010053940.1 coordinate 36,384, forward strand.
TTTAGAGAAACATAAACATCTTATTGGATTTCCAATTTTAAGAATGTGATGTGTAGATAGTTCCACCATTTGAATATCTTTTAAAGATTATCCATAAACCAAGAAAGGAAAAGCTCATATATGCACAACACAGACATAAATTACTTAAAGAAATTTGTACAATAAAAAAATTTACTCTTCACTTTATAGCCAAGAGTCAATCCATTCATTTAAAAGCTGATAAATCAGACAATTAAATTTTTCTTTTTAATGTCATAAAGCTAAATATTATAAGAACCAAGGAAATAATATAAATATTAATATTACATTGACAGTGGTGAGAAGAAAGGAGAGAAAGAAGAATAAAAGGCTGTGGGACACGTTCATTCCTTGTGTCCTCATAGGGGACAGTCAGTTAATACTATCCATATAAATGGAAAATTAAATATCTTATATTAAAGTATAGTAAATTCCAGTTATAGAAGTAACTGCTAAAATTTCTAAAAACAGAAAGCAAACTTCCCAAATCATAATAAGGCCATCATACAAATTCACAAATCATAAAGGGTACATCTAAAACAAGGTCACTAAGAAGAGTGAAAGATTAAAAAAAAAAGTGTAACAAGTATTTCAGGAAATAAAGAGGAAAGGAAAACTGTAGCCATGATGTCAGGCAAGTAGAATTTGGAGTAAAAATCTTGAACAAGACAAGTAGGAACATTTTTTTGTAATAGTAATGGGGACAATTTATAGAGGCCATCTAATTTTCATTAGAAGCTAAACACCAATTATCTAAAATCTAAATTCATGAAGCAAACACCGAGAGAGAGAGAGAGAGAGAGACAGACAGACAGGCAGACAGAGAAATGGACTGAACATATTAAGAGCTTCTTAATTTTGACAAGTCAAGTGATAAACAAATAAAGATAGAGAAGACCTAAGTAACATAATCAATAAGTTAGATTTTAAAATTATTTTTAATCATATATAATTTTATAACCTAAAATCAGAGAATATACCATTTTTTCACATTTTCAAGGAATATTAACACATTTTGATTAAATATTAGGTCACAAAAGAGATCTCAGCAAATACCAAAGACTTATACCACAGACAACCTTCTCTGATAATAATTCAATTTACTGGATACTAATAAAAAGTAGGGGGAAAAAAGCTATCTAACTTGTAAACAGTGCTGAGAGAAAAGCCTTAAGTAATTGTATTAATAAATGGGAAAGATTAAAAATTAATAGATCAAGCATACAAGTAAAAATATTTGGAAGAAGATAAAAAATAAAAGCAAGGGGGAATAAAGAAGTTAAAAAAGTAAAAATGGACATTAATGAATAAGAAAATAAAAAAATGGTAGAATTAATACAATCAAGATTCATCTCTTTGAAATATAATTATCCATATAGTAGAAAAATTATTACCTAATGAAGAAAAGAGGGATAAATATAAAACTAAGAAGTGAGAACACAGAAGAATTAAAGGGATTAAGAATGAAAACTTTGTTCAATTCTAAGAAAATAAATTTGAAAATCATAACAAAATAGATGATTTTTTAAGGAAAATGTAACTAATTGGAACTGAGACAAAAGGACCAATTTCCAAAGAGGAAATAATATTAGCAACAAGGCATGTACTCACTTCACCTAAAGCCTCAGAACCAGAGAGTTTGCTAAAAGAATTATATAAACCTTTAAAGAACAGGGGAAAAAAACCCAGCTATATAAACCTGTGGAACACACGGAGGGCGGGGAAGACCAGACGTGGTGGCTTCATGCCTGTTATGCCAGCACTTTGGGAGACTGAGGCCAGGAGTTCATGCCTGTGCAACATACGGAGACCCTGTCTCTACAAAAAATTTTAAAATTAGCCAGGTGTGGTGGTGTGCACCTGTAGTCCCAGCCAGTAGGGAGAGTGAGATGGGAGAATCCTTTGAGCCCAGGAGTTTGAAGCTGCAGTGAGCTGCCACAGCACTCCAGCCCGGGCAACAAAGTGAAACCCTGTCTCTAAAAACACCCTAAAAACAAAAGCAGCTTCTGGTTCTTTTTATGAAACCAGTGTAATGTTAATCCCCAAATGCAATAAAGGTAGAACATGGAAGAGATTTATAGATATTAACTTAAAATTTTAAAATATAAGCAAAGAGAATAGCATATGACCAAGAGAAATTCATAAAAAGATTTTTATTATAAGTCAATATAAGGAAATTTATTAATATGCTCATCTCCATAGATACTGAAAAGGCATTTTTTCCATTCTTGAATAATACTGGATTTTTAAAAAAAGCCTTCATGTAAAATAGGAATAGAAACAAACTACTTTAATATAATGAAATATACACTTTGACTTAACCCAAAGTCACTGGATGCCTTCCTATGACAACCAAGAATAAAGCAAGGATTTCATTGTCATCACTACTATGTAACATTGTTTTGGAAGCAGTAGCTGATATAATTGACAAGAGAGAAAAGAGAGGAAAGGGGAAGGAGGAGGTAAGAATTATCATTGTTTGCAAATAATGTAGTGAAATACCTAAAAAACATCAAATTGGAAACTACTAAAATCAGAGAATTCAGAAAAGTTTCTGAGTACGAAATTAACATACATAAATCAATAGCTTTCTTACATATGAATAGCATCCAGTAACAAAGATAATGGAAGGAACATCTCATTCTTAATAGCAGTTCAATGTATAAAATACCTGGAAATAAGCTCAAGAAAAAATAAGCAATATCTAAATCATTTTTAAACCTCCCTAAATCTTTTAAATGCACCAAATTTACACAAAAGAAGATTGAATATACGTCACATGTTCTCGCTCATATGTGGGAGCTAAGAAAGTGAATCTCATGAAGACAAGAGTAGATTGGTGGTTACCAGAGGTTGGGAAGGGAAGAGGGAAAAGGAGATTAAGAGAAATTGATTAATGGGTACAAAATTATGGTTTGATAAACGTATAGAAAGACATATCCTGTTTTAGAACAGGGAGAATATAAATTAAAAAGAAGTAGATTTTTTTCTAAATCAATCTATAAATGTCAATGAAAATATCAATAAAAATAAAGCTTGCAATATCATTACAAAGAAAGAGTGTTTTGTATGTGTACGTATGAGTGTGTACTGTAACCTGTCCAAAGCGATAGGAAAGGTCGTATGAAAAAATATACATATGAAAATGACATAGAAGTTTCTGAACTGAATACTCAGACATTAAAACACATTATAAATTAATAGCAACTAAACAGTGTGGTGGTGTCACATGAATAGAATAATAGAGCATAATAAAAAGTCCAGAAATAGACTCAGAGACATATGGGGACTTACTATTTGGTAAAAAAGACATTGTGTTTTAGTGGACAAGAGCTGTATTTTTAAATTTGTAGTAGCTACTTTGAAAAAAAATGTAGATCTTTATCTCAATTCTTACTCAAATGTTAATTTCACATGAAGAAAATATTTCAACATGCAAATGTTAGAGGGGACATTTTATGTGTGTATGTGTGTATAGATATATATATATATATATACACACACACACACCAGTATTATATGTACCTATACATACATACATAACATGATACATATATACATATACGTATGCATGTGAGTGTGTGTGTGGATGTGTGGGAAGAACTCCTAACATATGAAAATAAACAGAAGGCGTAAGATCAATAAACTTGGCTCTAAATTGAAAAATAAACCATAAATATAAAAAAAGAAAACTACATTAAATGAGAATACAAATGACCAGTTCAGAAAAAATATCTGCTACACATATAACAATGATACGACCCCTTTTCATTATAAAAGATGTTCTATAAATCAATATTAAAAAAACTAGCAATTAAATCAAAAAATGATAAAGAACAGGGGAAAGTAGTAGGGAGGCGAGTAGGAGAAATTTTTTACTTATTATTATTAAGTAGCAAATTATATGGCATATACCAATAACATATAGTACTATGAATAAAAGGAAAAAGCTAGATGAAGGGAATTGAGAATGGAAGATGGGCCGGGCGTGGTGGCTCATGCCTGTAATCCTAGCACTCTCAGAGGCTGAGGTGGGAGGATAGCTTGAGCTCAGCAGTTCATGACCAGCCTGAGCAAGAGCGAGACCCTGTCTCTACTAAAAATAAAAAAATAAATAATTTTCAAAAAAGTAAAGTGAAAAAAGAGAGAGAGAATGGAAGATAGCCAAGGGGAACTCATAGCATTACATAAATTATTCAGGGTGTGTATACACACATACACAAACGCAATGACACAAGGACATTGATTGCAACACTGCGTTGAAAATGTTGGAGTCATTCAGAAAGTTCATGAGTATGAGACTGGTTAAATAAATTACAAAAATGCATACAATAGATTACACAGTTTTAAGGAGTTGTGATTACTGATATATTTGCACTTATCTCTACTAGTTTTCTTTCCACACTTTTCCTTTGCTTCTTTTTTCCCTTCATTGCTCTATTAGGTTAATCTAGTTTACTTTATGACTTTCCCCACTTATCCAGCTTGGAAGTTATCCATTCCGTTTCTGTCCTTTTGGTGGTTTCTCTTAAAATATCAATCAGTCCAAAATTATCATTACTCCCGCCCCAACATACAAGTGATACAGTGATCATTCATGACAGCTTCCCCTTCTTCCTTTCTAGTTACGTTGTGAATTAGACAGTTCCTACGGCCAGTTGTTGGAGCGTTAATTCTCCTTTGTAGCACATGCTCATGACACCTCTTGTTTTCTTGTGTGGTTGTGAATGTAGGTTGTGAACTAACCTTCTGCAGGGGTTGCTTGTGTGCCCTGGCTTCTGACTGTGTTGTCCCAAGGCAGTTTTGCTTTTGATTCTGCCAGGGCCCCTGGGTTTCACTGGTCTCAGACAGATTTTATGTTAGAGTTTGGCCTTAGGGTTCTAGCACGACACAGGCTGGCTGCAGTGGAGCCGCTCAGTCACACGTGGGTGGACCTGGCTCGGTGTCAGTTTCACACTGGTGTCTTTTTCCTTTGTGGCTTGTGGTCGCAGGTGGATCGCAAGATTCCTTTGCTGCTGTGCTGGGCTGACATATGAATTTTTCTAGTTCCGTTTAAATAAATCCAAGGAAATCTTTTGAGGCCCCGCCTCTATACAGAGTTTCTCGCATCAGTTTTCTTTCCAAGGTTGGGCTGTCAGCCTTAATAAAACTCTAGCCCCAGACCATAAAATGCATCTCCTTCCAACATCACACTAGATTGTATCAGAATCACACACACACACGCACACACACACACACGCAGGCACACATACGTACATGAACTTTGGATATTAGTTCCTTGTCTATGATTTTTAACAGTTGCAAAGTGTTGATATTTTGTCAAAAGTTCTTTGTTAACAGTTATACCAATTTCTTTAGCATTTTTCTCTAGGGTTCTAATTTTCCTGTTTGTTGCATGTGTCATCTCTCCCTGATGACGTTACATTTTTATTCTATAGCTAATAATTAAAAAAAAAAAAAAACTATGAGTCTATCTTTGGTGGAGTTTACTTATTGTGGATTCCCAAGAACTCAGAGATGTTAAAGTAGTCCTACATATTTTTTGCATTTATTTCTTCTAAGATCTGAAACACTTATGTACTTTCTCAGTTGCAGGCTCTGAAACCGTGACTGTAGAATAAATTCACTTCTCACTCCCGCATGTGCTATTGACTTGGGTTTTTAATTTCCCTCTGTGCCCCTCTCTGCTCTCTGTGGTCCGTAAACATATCAAATTCCTTAGACAGGAAGCAGAATTTTCTAGCTCGAGTGTCATGGAAGGTGTGTTCCCTCGAGCCTGCCAGCTTCATTCAGGGCACTCTGTGACTTATCCTCTCCCATTTCACACAACCCTGAGACCCCTTTCGTCTCAGCTTCGACCCTAAAACTCCCCTCCTCAAAGGCCTGTGTCCAGATCCAATTCCTCTGAAGCTACTCCATTTCCATCCATTCACTCTTCATTTCTGTATTAATATTTTTTCCCTTTTTTAAAATTTGACTATACATTTAAATTTACTTTCTTATTATATTTTATCCAACATTTCTATGAGGTTGGAGTGGGGTGCTCACCTTTGTGATTACTCCCTCCACAGTGCCTCAAAATAGTTGAAGAAAGGCCGGGCGCGGTGGCTCACGCCTGTAATCCTAGCACTCTGGGAGGCAGAGGCGGGTGGATTGCTCAAGGTCAGGAGTTCGAAACCAGCCTGAGCAAGAGTGAGACCTCATCTCTACTATAAATACAAAGAAATTAATTGGCCAACTAAAAATATATATGTAGAAAAAATTAGCCGGGCATGGTGGCACATGCCTGTAGTCCCAGCTACTCGGGAGGCTGAGGCAGGAGAATCGCTTGAGCCCAGGAGTTTGAGGTTGCTGTGAGCTAGGCTGATGCCACGGCACTCTAGCCCGGGCAACA
>CAUYRT010053941.1:0-57490 GCA_963574885.1 Lepilemur ruficaudatus
AAAAAGTAGCAAACATTTACTTAACACTTACCAAGTGCCAGAAAATTTCTAGGCCAGAGATTGGCAAAATTTTTCTTCCAGGATAGGAGAGTAACTATTTTAGGTTTCGCAGGCCACCCGGTCTCTGTCACAACTACTCAATTCTGCCTGTGTAGTGCAAGAGCAGCCACAGACAGACCGTAAACAAACAGGCACAGCTGTGTCCAATAAAATTTTGTCTCCAAATTCGGTCAGTAGACCTGTGAGCCACAGTTGACCAAATCCTGTTCTAGATCAGCACCGCCTGGTAGAATTTTCTGTGATGATGGAAATATTCCCTTTCTTCACTGCCCATTAGGTAGCTACTAGCTCACAGGGCTACTGAGCACTTCGAATGTGGCTACTGTGACTGATAAATTGAATTTTGCCTTTCTATTTAACTTTAGTTCATTAAAATGTAAACTTAAGTAGCCCCTCGCAGCTAGTGGCTACCATATCAGACCGCACAGACGTAGATGCTTTATACCTCATTTCATCCTCACAGCAGCCCTGGAGCATACAAAACGCCTGACACTACTGCTGTCACCAGTAGGCACCCAATAAACTGGAGCCAATACTACTGCTGTCATTTACAGTGACGATGATGTGGATGATGGCAGTGTTCAAGCCAAGAGCGAGAACACTGAGGATGACCCACCCCTGCGGCGAGCAAGAAAGAACATCGTGTACAGACTGACGACAACTAATTGAGATAAAATGAGAAAAAAGGGACGCCTATGTGGCAGCCCCAGGCAGCCCTCGGAACGTCTCGGAACAAGCCCCTCACTATCCTTAATGAGGCTCTTCCCTGGGAGGGGCGAGGCCACCCTCGTTAGATCAAACAGGCAACCAGGGGCTGGCGACACTCCACCTGGGCACCCCAGTGACATCAGAGAAGACCACTTCCAACCACAAGAGGGATGGCCTCCGGCCCCCAGCTGAAACCGCCTGCCCCACCTGGAGGGGGACTGCTTCTATCCTGATGTCCCTGCAAAGGTTCTGAGTATCATTCCCATTGGCCTATGTCGGGTTATGTGTACATTTCTAAACCAATCACATTGGCCATGGGGATGTAGTACAGGTTGAGTATCCCTTATCCAAAATGTTTGGGACCAGAGGTGTTTTGAATTTCGGATTTTTTTGTCTTTTGGAGTATTTGCATTATACTTACTAGTTGAGCATCCCTAGGGGGGAATAACGACCTTACTGCTCCTCATTAACATGCAGCAAAGGAGGCATCAAAGGCTCTTTGTTTAATTTCGAATTTTCAAAGAAAGTTTCAACTTTCCAACGAGCCTACCAAGTTTCAGGTTCTGTTCTAGGCTAATAATAAGAGCTTATCATTTGTTGAGAGTTTATTACGTGCTAGATACTGGACGAGGTAAAGATACTATTAATTATAATGGTACGCATAAAAATAATAGTTGCCTCTGATTAAACGCTTACCACGTGCCAGGCATTGTGCCGAGCGAGCACTCCATGTGTGTGGCTACCACGTACTCCTCTCAATGGCCCAGTGAGGGAGGGACTACCATTATGCCCATGTCAGAGATGAGAAAACTGAGGCTGGGAGAGGTGAAGGAACTTGCCCATGTTGTCACAGCTCGGGAGAGGTGGAGCCTGGATTCAAACCCTGGTTTGTCAGACACCAGCCCAGACTCACAATCGCACTGCTGAAGACACAATGGAGGAGAAGACAGATGTGGCCCTGCCCTGTGAGAAGGGCAGGCGATGGAACAAGCCTTTAGAGTCTGAGTCTGACATGGAACACGGGGGAAGAGTATCTAACCTAGACTTGGCAGAGAGCGGTGATCAGGATAGAGGTTCCAGAAGAAGTGACTTCGGAGCTGGGATCCAAATACGGGTAGGGTTCACCAGCCAAAGAGAGTGTTTCCAAAAGGCGTTTCCAAAACAAGGAAAAACACACACAAAGGCACGTTCGAGGAACCAAAGAAGTATGATAGGACTAGGGATTGGGCTAGGTGGAGGGAAGAGAGATGGAAGTTGGGCAGGGATGTTAGGAACAGAAGCCAGGCGGGAGGGGGCCAGGGTAGAGGCGTGCTGAGTTTCAGGTCACAACCACTTGGAAATGTCTAACTCTAGAGAGTGGGGAAATTGAGGCTGCAACTGAGAATGAAGTCAAGCCTGGAGATAGGAGTTTCAGAGCTCTTCCCAGGCAGGCGAGAGTGGAAATACCGAGATGATTCATAGAGACAGAGACAGGCAGATGACGGAGCCCAGAGACCTGGTGCATGAACACCTGTTGTTGCTGCCTGTCCAGTATCCACGCTCACATGTGACGGCACCTCGATCATCCTTTGGAAAACCACTTCTCCCCTTCTCAGTCCTTGTGGTTCAGGTGGGGCTAACTCTAACTAGAAGGGTGGTTGTGGGACCCAGCCTGGCCAATGAGAGTACCCCAAATCTGACAATTCTAAATCTGAAATACTCTAAAATTCAAAACTTCATGAGTATAGACTTGATACTCAAAAGAAATGCTCATTGGAGCCTTTTGAATATCAGATTTTTGGATTTGGGATGCTCAACTAGTAAGTATAATGCAAATACTCCAAAAGACAAAAAAATCTGAAATTCAAAACACCTCTGGTCCCAAACATTTTGGATAAGGGATACTCAACCTGTACTACATCCCCATGGCCAATGTGATTGGTTTAGAAATGTACACATAACCTGAGATAGGCCAATGGGAATGATACTCAGAACCTTTGCAGGGACATCAGGATAGAAGCAGTTCCATTCCACTGATAGAGCTGAGATAGAAGACAAGCTTACACTTCCCAGTTGCCGTTGCCTCATTAGGGAAGCACACGCCTGACAATCAAGCAACACAAAGGAAAGCGGAGTCATGATGTAGACAGAGTCAGACTGCTGAACACCTTGATCACACTTTCCCTGAAGCCACTGTACCCCAAGATTCCTAACTAAGTAATAACTTACTTTCTGTTTTTTACTTAAACCAGTGTGAGTTGGGTTTTCTGTCATTTACAACTAAAATACTGAGACACTGGAGGTGCCTAAAATTGGGTGACTGAAGAAAGGAGAAGAAGCCAGGTGTGGTGGCTCACACCTGTAATCCTAGCACTCTGGGAGGCCAAGGTGAGAGGATCGCTTGAGGTTAGGAGTTCAAAACCAGCCTAAGCAAGAGCGAGACCCCTGTCTCTACCAAAAATAGAAAAAAATCAGCCAGGCGTGGTGGTGCGCGCCTGTAGTCCCAGCTACTCGGGAGGCTGAGGCAGGAGGATTGCTTCAGCCCAGAAGTTTGAGGTTGCTGTGAGCTGTGATGATGACACTGCACTCTACCCAGGGTGACAGAATGAGACTCTGTCTCAAAAATAAATAAATAAATAAGAAAGAAAGAAAGGAAAAGAGCCAATGAATGAAAAAGAAAAGGAGACATTAGAAGTAGAAAGGAAATCCTGTTAGGTGCCACAGAAGCCAAAATGGGGAAGACTTTTAAGACGGGACAGCCATCGGCAGTGTCAGTGCCACAAGAAGGATAAAGACACAAATGGATGCTGAGTTTAGCTAGGACCTCAGGCATTTGTCTTAGCTTGGATACCCCAGAAGCAGACCCCAGGACAATGCCTGAAGTACAGTTTGTTTGAGAGGTGATTCCAGGTAACACCAGCAGGGAGCTGGGAAGCAAGATGGAAGGGAAGGAAGCCTGGAAAGGCTGTGTTTTCCAGCACGTTACCACATCGAGCAGCTGGAGCTTAATCCAACTCCAAGAAACTATCAAATACAGCCTCAGAGGTATTTATCTTCCATTCCCATCAGCCAAGGCATCCACAAGGCTAACATGCATATGGACAGATGAGCCAAGGGCCAGAGCGAGCCCACAGGCAAAGAGTCGCAGATACAGGCCAGAAGGGTACAGGGACAGAAATGCTGCTTCACTTTTCTGCACCTCAGAATCCTCATCAGTAAAGCAGGGGAAATCACCTAAAACTGCTTCAAAGATTAAATGAGGATAAATCCCATATCCATACTTAGCCCGGCACCGTCAAGACAGTGCTACTAAACACACACTAATATTTTCACTTTTGGTGACCTTTTGGGGAGTGATTTCTACGCAGGGTTATGGAAAGCGGAACCCATGAGTAAGTGGCACCCGAGAATGCAGACTGCTAATTTGAGGTGGCACCAAACCCAGGAGATTCCAGCTGGATGAAAGATAATCACTAATATTCTATTTAAACAGTAAGCAAGTTTGCGTCTATTTGCGTGCGTAAGTCCTCGATTTAGCAAGAGGGCTTCCTGCCAGGCACTGCCTTCCACCCATCCCTTTGTAAGACACCAGAACCACACCCGTTATTGGAAACAAAGCTGCAACCTACATTCACCCAGTTTCTCTACTCCTACCCCAAAGTTGCATTTTTGAAAGATTTGGGAAGATCAAATAGAAAGCGAGGAAGAGAGAGTCAGAAACTGCTGCCACGGTGTCAGTTTCCCAACATGCAGAGCCCCTCCCTGAAGCTTGGCCTGGTTGACTCTAAAAGCCAAGTGGAAAGTGGTCAGGAGAATAATGACGAGCCACCATAATGCCTCCGGTACTCACAGGGCACACCAGGACTTCAGGAATACTGTTTCTTTCATCCTTGACATAATCCACAGGGTGTAAGTGATGCAACTGAGACTGTTTATTCTGTAATTATTTTAACCAACACAGCACTTAGGGTGAGCCAGGCACCCTGTTTTACAAACATTAATTCATTTAATCTCCATAACAACCACGTGAGATTGGTACTGTTATTATCCTTATTTTACGAATGCAGAAATGGAGGCGAAGAAACGTCAGATAACTTGCCCGAGGTACATAGAGTCGTGAGTACAAAACCAGGATTTGAACGAAGGCAGACTGGGACCAGCGTCTGGCTCTGAACCACCACCACTCTGCTACCTCGAAGGCAGTGGGTGAACTTGAACTCCTCTAGACCCTGGCACTGGGTCAGTCTACTTCTGCAGGTATTGGTAAGGAGGCACTTAAAATAATAATAAGGTGGAGGAAGAGGAGGCAAGTGGGAGGAGGAAGAGAAAAAGGAGAAATAACAGTAGCCAATAAGAGATACATTTATTGAGTATTTCCCAAGTGCCCAGTGCTGTGCTAAGCAGTCATAACAATAATAAATACATAATATAATAATATATACTAATAATCTTCACAGCAATTCTAGGAGGTAGTACCATTTTATCACCATTTTACAGACGAGGAAGCTGAGCCTTAGAACTGTGTGAGTTTATTCAGCTGGAAAGTAGGAGAGCTGGTATTTTAACCCAGACCTTTACTGACTTTAAGATCAGTGATCCCTGAAGGTGCAGAATAATGGAGCTTTGAGTTGAAGAAGAGGGAGGCCACACACTCAGTTTCAGCCACAGTACCCTGATGACGGCCAACGAAGGTAAAAGTACCAAAGAGTGCCTTTGGGGTTGATGCAAAACAGCCTGAGAGACTCAGGCTTCAAGAGGGCAAAGAAAGCAGGTGCTTCACGTGGGCCCAGGCACGGAGTGAGTGAGGACTGCGTCACACCGAGCACTAGAACTTGGGGCTGAAGCTTTTGTTTTGGTGGAGTGTTTTTATTCTCTTCTCTCCTGGGACACCTGAGGCTTTGGGTGGGTACTCAACTTTCTCAAAAAAAAAATAATAAAAAATAAAGAAACAGAAAACAACATTTCCTTCCCTTTTCTTTACCCTTCCAGAGCTCACAAGGTTTAGGAGCTACACTTTTACTAGTGTATCATTCAACTCTATTTAGGATAAAAATGGCAGAATCGCAATCCTTAAACAAAGGCTCCCTGACCTGTGTATGTCCTAAAACTTTCTTTTATTAACTTCAACTTTATTCATATTGGAAACCATTGCACGTTATCTACTGGAGCTATTTTTAATAGTATTTCTTAATTATACAAGCAATGCATGAATACATTCTCCTTTTAAAAGATTAACTTATTTTTACATAATCCAAAAATGTCTAATCTTTTCCTTGATAGCTTCTGGGTTTCCCTCTCTCAAGGTTATAGGAATAAGCTCCTAAAATTTCCTCTAATATTCTTTATTACTTCTAATTTAAAATCTTTACCGTCTGTAATATACTCCATCTGTAATTTATTTTTGCATGAGTTAAGAATCAAACTCAGCATCCTTCTTCACGGCCATCCAATTATGCCAGCACCATTTATTAAATAAACCATTTTTTCCTATGGATCCAAAATGTCACCTTTTAATATATTAAGCTCCCATGTTTTCCAAGACCTTTCAGTCCTCTTTGGGGCTCTTACCTCTTATGCCACAGCTGGAAGAATTTCAGCAATTATTTGAAATGTGTTTCATGGCTTAACAATAGGTATTTTATCTTTTAAAAGACATTTTTCTAAGAGGCACTTTCATGCACCGTTGGTGGGTGCATAAATTGGCACAACCTTTTGGAGAGCAATTTAGTAATATCTGTTACAACTGAAAACGTTCATAGCCTTTGCCCTAAAAAAGCCACTTCTAAGAATTATTCTACGGTAATCCTCACTGAAGTGCCCAAGAATGTGCACTAATGCATTGCTCATTATAGAGGAAAATTGAAAATAATCCAAATGCCCACTGATAAAGTATCGGTCAAATAATAAATATAAATATAATATAAATAATGTGATGGCCACCATATTATAGAATAAGATACAGCCATTAAAAAAAAATAAGGTAGAGGCTGGGCACAGTGGCTTGCACCTGTAATGCCAGCACTCGGGGAGGCCGAGGCAGGAGGATTACGTGAGGCCAGGAATTTGAGACCAGCCTGAGCAAGAGCAAGACTCCGTCTCTACAAAAAAATGGAAAAATTAGCTGGGCGTAGTGGTGCATGCTTGTAGCCCCCACTACTCTGGAAGCTGAGGCAGGAGGATCGCTTGAGCCCAGAAGTCTGAGGTTGCAGTCAGCTATGATGACACCACTGCACTCTACCTGGGGTGACAGACCAAGACTCTATCTCAAAAAAATAAATAAATAAAGTAGATCTGAATAAGGTGTTGATATCAGAAAAAGTTTGAGATATAACAAGCAAAAAAAAAAGGTGGATTATAAAAGGTAGAATATGATCTTATTTTTATTAATATTATTATATTTATAAATTAAAAATTTCACAGGATAATAACCTAAACGTTAAGTCTGTAATCTCTATGAGATAAAGATTTTTAATCTAGATTATACAATTATACATCATTACATTCTTATAGTAAGTGCTTCTTTCCTGACAAAAACAAAATACAAAAGCAGGAATGCAGGTAACAACCTATGAATCGAGATGAGTGTCTCATATTCTCATCTGATGAATGAGGAGCTCACTGTACAAGAAGTCAGTGTAGGGACAAACTTCACATTCAAAGGAAAATGCCTTTTTAGTCCTGTGGTGGGATCATCTGAAGCTTCCATCAGAAGCCCCTGGGCACTCCTGGGCAGTTCAGGGCAGAGGTGACAAAGGAAGAAGTAGGGTGGCACTTCCAAGGTCTTGCCCAGGGGTAAATGCTTCACTGGCCCCTCTAAGAGTCATCTGTTAGGGGTGGGGGTGAGCATGGGGTCCCCAGAGCCACTGAAGGACCTGCCTGGGAGCAGCAATGGATTGAAGCAGTCATAAAGTAAGGCTGGAAATCACAAATATGGCACGAAGGGGCATAGTTACAGTCCATCCAAGGAAGAGCTGTCAAAAAATTAAGCCTCAAGCACGACTGTTTGATACCATGTAATAACCACAATACTCATACTAATGGCTAATATTTATTAAGTGCTTACCCTTATCCTGTGCCTGGCTTTCTTCTAAATGCCTTACATCAATTCATTTCATCTTCACAATAACCCTGTGATATGGGTATTTTATTCCCAATTCACAGATGAGGAAACTGAGGCATGGAACTGTTAAGAAACCAGCCCTGGCCAGGTGTGGTGGCTCACGCCTGTAATCCTAGCACTTTCGGAGGCCAAGGCTAGAAGATCGCTTGAGGCCAGAAATTCAAGACCAGCCTGAGCAAGAACGAGACCCCGTCTCTACAAAAAATAAGAAAATTAGTCAGCCGTGGTGGCACACACCTGTAGGCCCAGCTACTTGGGAGGCTGAGGCAAGAGGATCGCTTGAGCCCAGGAGTTGGAGGTTGCTGTGAGCTATGATGACATCACTGTACTCTAGCCCAGGCAAGAGAGCAAGATTCTGTTTCAAAAAAGAAAAAGAAAGAAAAGAAAAGAAACAAACAAACAAACCAGCCCAGTATCACATAGTGGGCAGTGCAGCCAGTTGAACTCAGGTGTTCCGGCTCTAGCACCCATACTGTGCTATCAGCTCCGAATCTGAGAGTGTGTGTGCTCATCACTGACAACTCTCAAGCTCCTTCATTCCTCCTCTTTACTCCCCAGTCTAAACTAACTCATAAATGGAGCTAGGAAGCTCACCCCCATTGGATAAAATGACTAGCTGTGGGTCTTGATATGACACCTCCCAGGGGCACTAAATAGTCCAGGAAGTGCCCAGGGCCACTGCCCTTTCTGAGGAAGGATCTTTCTGCAAGAGTTGCTGAGGTTCAGGTTATATGAAACTAACAGAGCTCCCATGGTCACAAAAATTAGCCCAGGAGGCCTTCCTTGACACCTCCTTCTAAAACCCTGACACCACGAAATGAGTCTTAGATTTATGCATTTCTTTAGTCCTTTTATAGCATTCGTCACATTTGAGGGCTGACTGTGACTCTGTGACTACATACCCCTTAAGAGCAGTGACTGAGTCTGTTTTATTCATCGCTGTAAGCAATCCCATTGTAACTCCAACACCTGGGGCTCAATTAATACGGCGAATGAATGAACAAAGAATGAATGAATGCACCAACACATTACATCTCCTGCTGTACCTTCCTTTCCGGCCACGAAGATCTTCACTCAACCACCCACAGATTCCTTGAGACCACAGGAAGAAAATCACAAGAATCTCAAAAGCTCTAATCAGCAAACGAAAACAACAGCAAAATTAAATGCCATTTCTAACGGGATGAGGAGCTCTCAGCAGACGATTCTCAATTAATTCCAAGAGGCCCTGGGTGTGACGCCCAGTGCTTCCTCCCCAGCTGCAACACAGGTGGCCCAGCGCCGACTGCAGCTCTGATGCCCGGCTAAGCTGGACAGCTCTGGGAGGAGCCACTAGGGAAGCCCCACACAGTGGCCAGATCCTGCACGTTTTCAACAGAAGCTGGAAATTGTCTATGGTTTCTAAACATCAGCACAAAGTCACCATCAAAAAGCAAAACCACTGTAGACAGCTGGTTAGCTTTCTCTAGAGTAAACCATGGTGAGTAACAGAAATGGCTGGGCAGTGAAGACTCAAGTTCTGCCACTCATTGACTGTGTACCTTTGAGCAAGTTGCTCAAACTCTCTGTGCCTCGGCAAAACAGGGGGCAGAAGGGTGCCTCATTGGATTGGCGGGATGATTAAATGCAATAATGTACGCAGCATGCTCCATGTGGTACCCCAAACATGGGAAGCAATGAATTAACGCCCTCTCAGTACAGGCTGACTGGGGTCCACGTTTTGCAGCCTCACCCAATTGCACTGCAATTCTGAACCTGCCAATTCAGGAGGTCTCCTGTGCAAACACTCCCAGAGCTCCTGAGCCAGCCTCCCTCCACCACCCAGACTCGTGTGCAGAGCATTTCCATGGTAATAACCTGCTCCACAAAAGGTACAGTAAATATTTACTATTTTTTCACACATTCCAGATTATTTGGGTCTAATAGTCTAACTGGCACCCTCCACCACTTCAGAAAATGACAATGGAGAAGCCAAGCCTGTGGGGACAAAACAGAAGCACCTTCAGCAACAGGACATCAACAAACCACGTCGGCAACCAAGAGCATCATGTGGCCACAGATGAAGAGATTTCAGGAAGCTCAGCTCACAAGGGTGCTCCCCAACCCCCAGAGCTACTTAACCCCCTCCATTTCCCCACCCTCCCAACAGCAAATGCCATACGTTGCAAAGATTCTAAACACCCCCTCACCTCTCTCCTCTCCTTCCCTCTCCCTCTCTACGCAGCCCCCAACACCCACACACATACTCTGGTCCTCTCCGAGATTTTTTAAGCCTCATTCACACATACACAGAACATGATACCACTGAGAGTTCTAAATGATAACTCCCCATGTGCACACGCATGCACGCACACATACACACGCACTGTTTGGTAATCAGCGGAACCCCCCCCCTGCCCCGTGCTTGCTCAGAGAGGGGGGCCCTTCCTTGGATCGAGGGGGGCTTCTCTGCCCCGGGCTTTTGAAATGCCAGCTGAGCCAGGAAGAGCTTGTGATTCACTGCCTGACTCACTCCCATCTCTGCAGCAGACCCCCTCTCTGCAGGCAGGGCAGGACACGGCTTTTTCATTCATTCCCTCATTCAGGCACAAAACCTGTTTTAGGCAAAAAAAAAAGAAAGAAAGAAAAAGAAAACCCTCATTCAGGCACAGAACTCTGTACCCAGCCTTGTGCTAGCCCCCGAAGAGACAGAGAAGAATGAAATGTAGCTAGCTCCTACCCTCAAGTGTCTCATAGTCTGACAGCCAGGAGACAAACAGGTCCCCACCAATCAATACGATCAGTGCTATCAGACAGGAGATGTGCACGAAGTACCTAAAGGAACCCAGAAGCCACTTAGAAGACGGATGCATTTGACTGTGAATGTGCAAAATTTCCGCACGACAAAAGAATTCATAAACCGAAAGGAAAGACACAGGACAGATGAAGGGGATTTATTTTCAGCATGTATCACAGATTAGTATCCAGACTGTACAAAGATAGTTACTACCAATCAATAAGAAAAAGACAGCCCAGTAGAAAAATGGATGAAGTAATAAGAAGAAAGAATTCCCAAAGAAAGAAATACAATTGCCCAAGAAGTATATGAAGATATGCCCAACCTCATGAATATCTGGGAAATGCAAATTAATACAAGATATTTTTCACCAATCATTAGATTGGCAAAAATTGAAAAGTCTGATCACTCAGTATAGGCAACCCTGTGGGCTGAACAAATGATGAATGAGAGTGTATTGAAGCACCTTGCAAGGGAGGGAATGGGCATTCTGTTACTTTTGTTACTCATCTCTCTCCCATGTGCTTTGCACATGACAGTCACTCAGCAACCCTCTGCAGTATTGAGTCAAACAGGAAAAGCAGTGCAGCAAATCTGAGCTGTGGAGGATCTTTATTATTCAAGCACCCTTTCCTGTGGCTCTTCTGGGATATTGGAGATGACTGCAAGCAGGCTAACAGGTCTGGGAGCAGGAGCTGGAGACAAGGCAAGAACAGGGCTTGCTACACAGGGACCAGAGTGCTCCCTGGATGCTGGTCACTCTTCCTTTCCTACCGGAGGCAAACCAGGGATGCCCAGGCATTCCTCTCCCGCACAGACAGCAACGGGACCCAAGAAAAGGGAGGTTTGTAGGGATCATTCACTACAGAGAATAGGGAAGAAACAGATCAAGAGATGAGAGGCAAAGTACAGAACAAGGAGATGCTTTTGCTAAAGTGAAACTGCAAAGAGGCACCACACTCGAATGCTGTGCCAAGCCCTGAGAAGCAGCATCATCAGGCCCCAGGTGCCCATGGGCGCTAGGAGACCCCCTCTGTTCGACCCAGTACTGGAAGTAGCCAACACGTATGGCTTACTGTGTGCCAGGCACAGAGTCAAGACCGTCAGGTGCATTATTCCTACAGCCCCCTGCCTATTTCACAAAGGAACTCAGAGAGGTTAATTGACGTGTTTGAGGCTAAACAGCTTGTCCACAGCAGCACTGGGGTTTGAACTCCGATCTGACTCCAGAACCCTCTACTCTTAGCCATACTGCTTGGTTTTTAACTGGCCTGGTGCCAGGAAGTCAGTTCTCAAGGAGGAAGGCCTGCCCAGCAATGGGTTGGGAGTGGAAGGAGGCTTATCCTTGAGAGGAAAAGCAGGAGCACAGCTGGGGTGTCCAGTGGCCCAGACATCTCAGAAGAGCCACTGTTACCATTTGGGGACACAAGAGTCTGGAATCCAGGCTCTTTCGAGGCTGAGGTGAGTGTGGGTGTGCCATCCTCCTCCCCACCCACATCTGTTTCCCCCAGAGGGATCAACAGGAAAAAAAACCCTTCAAATCAGAAGGGCCGGTGCTGCTGTTGACAGACGCAGTGAGGAAGTGGGCAGCTGAGGAGGCCACATCCGCCCCACAGCGAGGCTCCGTGGGGCATCACGGGCAGCAGCAATGCCAGGGGAGTGGAGAAGGAGGTACCTTGGGCCTGGGTGAGGAAGAAAGGAGAGGCTCCAGGTCCCATCCCAAGCTGAGGCACAGTGCAGACTCAGGTATAGCTGGACCCAAGTCGTTCTGGCACTCCTAGATCTCATAGAGATCAAGACCTAAAACGTGAGACCTCGGGCAATTGATTCAAGCTCTCTGGCCTTAGTTTCCTCGTCTGTAAAATGGGGATGAGAATAATCTCCTCCTAGGGAGTGGGGCTAGGACTGGGGCTGTGAGCCAAAATACCACCACACCACTTAATTGACTCATACTTGCCTGGCTTTGTGCCTGCCAGACCACCCTACTGTTACCAAATGGGAAACATTATGAGAGCTTATTTGCCTAGTTGATCGTTGTATCTCCAGCACCTAGAACCAGGTGTGGCACACGGTAGGCACTCAGCACATATTGGTTGAATCAGCAAAGAGCAGGGGCTCAAAAATATTTGTTGAAGAAAAATAAAGGACAAAAAAAAAAAAAAGGACAAACAATAAGGAATGAAAAGAAGGAGGGTGGGTAAGTGAGAGAGGGAGGAAGGGGGGGATGTTGTACTCCCAGGAAGGTTCCCAGCCCATGAGATGCAGCTGAGGTTAACCAGTGCGCCAAAGTGCCTCTCCAAAGAGCTCCGCCCACAAGAGTACTAACCACTTTGTCACAGTGAATAGGCCCAAGCACTGCTGATCAGTCGGTGGCTGGCTCACTTCTTGACCAGTTTTTGAGCTTGAGCCAAGGTCTTTCTCTTCCTCATCTAAGGAAGCCCCGGAGGACAGTTCTTTCTTTCTCTCTGTGAGTTTCAATCTGATTCTCTTTCCCTGGTGTCCACCTACAGACTCCGGAAGAGCACAAACATTATAATGTTCATTTGTGGTCTCACACAGTGCAACTTCTGAGCCAAAGCCAAGTGTTTATGCCTGAATCACTGTCTCTGGAATAGTCGCCTCTGATTACCACTCCTCAGAAAAATGTGTGTTGCCAGTACAAACCCAACAGGCATGCGCAGCCCAGGTGTGGATCTAATGAAACCCTGTACTACTGACCAGTGATTGGCAAGAACCTTCCCACGCCTACAAATTTCTTATAGAAGGTGTGTATCCTGGTTCCTCCACTTACTGACCATGTAACTTTGACCACGTCTGTTCACCTCTTTGTGCCTTCATGTTGTAAGAAGCGGCTAATGATGCCTGCCTCACTGGGTTACTGAGAATTAAATGAGACAATGCACGTAAAGTGTTGTGAGCAGTGAAGATTCTTATTTACAGACAATGGAAACCCACTCTGACCAGTTTAAGCAGGAAAGGCATTTGATCTTTGGGAGACCTATAGAATCATATTAGGAGGCCAAACAACCAGGAGAAACATCGAAATCACAGTGCAGAACTGGTCCAGTAGAGGAGGTGTCCAGACAAGGCAGTCTGCACCACAGATGCTGTGAATGTACAACATTCACATGGGACTAATCCTGTTAGAAGCCTTGGCATGGCGGACTCTGTCATCTGGATATACCTACTGCCTCCCTCTCCAGCATGGATCACATGTGGTGTCTGCTCCGCCTGGTCACTAACAACCAACTCAAACTCCAGCGTGGATGCATCTGACTGGCAGATCCCAGGGCACATGTTTGTGTTCTAGCTGCAAGGGAGGCCGGGAAAGTGGGTTTCTGGATTCTTCATTAAAGAGCTGTGGATTTAAAGGTGGGGAATTCCAAGACATTAAAAAAAAAAAAAAAGCGTTCCAGAGTATGTGGCCAAAAAGCATGACAAATGTCCCCTATTAGCTCTTGACACAGTGCCTGGCACATCTATGCTCAATAAAGTAGTAGCCATTCCATGGAGATGTGGTTTAGGCCACAAAGCAAGGAGATGCCTGTACCCCAAACATTTCTCTTCACTTCTCTGGGTCACCCTGTTACTTTTCCAAAAGGTTTGGATTGAACCCTTAACCTTACTCTTCCTGACTCTCAGTCTTAACTATTCCTCTAAGTATCTTTGGAGACCCCACTGGAAACCTGGAGCCCAGGAATGAAGGCAGGTGCTCCTTAGGGCTGGGGGTGGGGAGGTGGTGGTGGGGAGAATGCACCAACCAGCTGCTATCACAGATGCACAGAACTTCCGTGTGCCCCTACTGGAAAGTCACTCTAGACTACCACCTTAGTTTGCAAATTAAGAAATTGAATCTAACAAGGAGATGGGACAGGACAAAGGTTGCATAGCAAAGTCCTGGCAGAACCAAAACTAAGATCAAGGAGAACGAGAAGAAGTGGAAACTAGTTTCCAGATTCCCCCGCAGCAAACTAGTATTGCCACACCCCAGCAAGATACCCTTAGCAGGGCTGAGCGGACGGCGGCTCCAAAGAAACCGGTCTGGAGCAAAAAGGATCCTGTCTTGAGAAGAGCACTCTTGGAGGTCATGGGGACAGGCAGCAGAGAGTTTTAGTAGAGGTCACCAAGCTGCTCTGTCAGGGTCCACTAGCCCTTTGCTATTCAAAGTGTGATCCATGGACCAGCAGCAGCATCTGGGGGCCTATTAGAAATGCAGAATTCCAGGCCCCTCCCCAGATCTACTGCATCAGATCAGCATCTTAACTAGACCTACAGATAATTTTTATGCACATTAAAGTTTGACAAATACTTCCCTGGCCAGCTCTGGTATAAAGAGGAATTCAAGAAGAAAAAGTTGGCCTGCCCAGAACCAGCATTTCCCTGAACCTATTATGCCAAGCACTATGTTAGGTATTTTATGTACTTACCTCATTAAATCCTTTAACACAGACTTTTGAAGTAGACTTCAGGGTCCCATTTTATGATGAGAAAACTGAGGTTTAGACAAGAGATGTAACTTACCCTTTATCACTATGTCCACCTGGTGACTGACCACTACTCATTCTTTGGATGGCCACTTGGGTCACCTCTTTAGTAGAGAGGTATTCCTGAATGAATATCTCTTCAATACTGTCCAGGCAGGATTAGCCAGCCGTTTTATTCTCTGACAGTCTAAGGTACCTTATGAAACTCATCCCTTAACCCCTGACAGCCCAGTGAAGTGAGAAGAGAAGGCAAGAGCCTTAGACTCCACTCTGCCACTGATTCACTGCACAATAACAGATACATGATTTAACCCCTCCGAGCCTCAGTTTCTCCACCTGTAAGAAGGGGAATAGATCTTAGGTTTCAGAGTTGTTGCAAGGATAAAATGAAAAGACATATGTCATGCACCTGAAGTCATGCTGGGACAGAGAACTGTGAGCTTTTTATTGCTGTTAGTTGTTGCTCTACACAGATCCCTCTTCCAGTGGTGTCAGAGCCAATGGTGTGCATTTCTTCCCTACTCTGTGTTCAGTGATGGCACATGAAATTGACCACAGCGAGAGTGTTTACACCATGGAAATTGGCCAGCAGCAAGCATTGTGTACCATGGATATTTATTGTTTTTTATCAGGAAGCCAATAATTAAACATTTGTCAGCATGCCATTGCCTCTTCCCTCCCTTCTCTGACCCACAAATCAGCAGGACTTCACAGCACTAAGATTCTACAGCTCCTGGTCTATGACTTCCAAGTGGGAGGTCACTTGGTGCCTCCACCTACCCCAAAAAAAGCCCACAGTAGACTCCTCATTTATTCATTCCACCCATGCTTACTGGACACCTCTCATGTGCACATACAGCCTGTCACCCGTCCTGGAGGGCTGCAGGTGCCCCGCCATCTGTCATCCAGCATATCAGAAAAAAAAATGTTTCCCAGCTATGATAAATGAGAGAAGGAAATTAACAAGAAGTTCCAAAGGTGGCTGGGGAAGCATCACACACATCATTTCCATATCATCCTCCATCCACAATAAATTACCTCCTGACACTAAGATAACCCTTTCCTTGCCCCTCACCCACACTGACCGCACATAGCAGGAATTGAGTGACATAAAGACGGACACCACCATTCATGTCTCATTGCCAGGGTGGCCCTGGGGTGTCTGGGAGGTCAAAAAGCTCAGAACTTTGGTCACCGAAATGAGGAAAACTGCCCCGTGCCCCTCAGTTGCCCTCTCTGCTCCCCCCATGCCTTCATGCTTCTTGGTCCACCCCTCTCCCCTCATCCCTCCAAGATCCTCCTCTCTGTCCTCATTTTGCTTCCCTTTTTCTTATCAGGACCCCCTCCTTGTTCCCTGAGTCCCCTCCTCTCTCTGACCCTCACTCTGTCTTCTCATTGCTTCTCAGCCTGCAACAGCAGGAGTAGGGCTTAAGACGAATCAGACATTCCCTAAAATGCTGTTATGAAACTAGTCAATTCACATTAAATTCAGCAAACTGGTTTTGGAAGATTACCTAGGGCTGTACCGTGAACCAGAACCCCATGAGAGTTCATGAGTGGGTGATGGAGGAAAATTACTCCAGCTGCCAGAATCTGGTCCATCAAGACCTGTCTCTGACCCCCAGACACTGCACCCTTTGTATGGCCCTCTGTCCAGCCACCCAATTACACATGTCAGCGGGAGGAGGACCTAGTTTGAGTAAGGCAAGCTCTCTGGGGTGCACCTGCATGCATAAGCCCTGCCATGAGGAAATGCTGGCAAAACATAGAAGCATTCAAGATCATCATCCCCATCGGTGGAGTTAGACTCTCAGGCCACGTAGACCTGGGCTTTTCCAGAAGGGCCAGAGTGCCCTAACATTTGACTTTGATGATTCAAGCATTTGTCATTCCGACTCCCCCACAGCAGGGTGAATAAAAAAAATCTAAAGATTTAACTTAAAAAAAGTTTAACAAGTTAATTTTCTAAATTTAAAATGTTTCAGAAAGAAACACAACCTACATAAGGATAATTTTAAGCTATATTAAAGCTCAAAGATGACATCATGGAATTCTAATTATATAGACTTTGAGGCAATAGAGTCAAGTAACCTTTCCGGATACAGTTATAAATTTTTCCCAATACGTTGATACTATGTTGGTATTGCGTCTTACGGATACACTAAAAGTCCCTCTCATAGATTAAGTGAAAATAAAGGCACCCTTCTGAGACCTTGGGCAATATTGGAGTTCCTCAGTTTCAGTGTTGACTCTGAATTTGTCCCCTAAGATTATCTCTAAGAATGTATATGAAGATGGGACTTGAGACCAAACAAAATCTATTACAATCTATCATAATCTATCACAAATCCATAAGCAACCAAGCCCTCCTCCCTTTAGAAACATGCTAGGAGAACCTCGGGCCCTGATTCCTTCCCTTCCGTGGTGTTATGAGTAAAAAATGAATCAATTCATTAACAAGATCCTAGAACAGTGCCTGACACATAGTAAACCCACAATAACTATTGGGTTTGATGACATTCATGATGAGGATGAGGAAGAAGATGCAGATGGGGGAGGAGGAAGTGTGTCACTCCTACCTGCCTCTGAGGTTCACACTTGTTGCTATTTCACACGAGTGTTGTGTGATGAGGTGGGAAAAAATTGAGATCGCTCAACTCAATCATTTTTCCCATACAAAATGCATTGCCTGCTTCTGAGAGGGCTTACGCATCTCAGCAAGCCTTCCATGGGTAAGGGCACAGAGTCTGTGTAGGAGATGAGTTATCAGTGAACAGAATTTGTATGTGTGTGTAACATATTTAAATAAAACACATTCACACATGGATATAGTCTTTGCAATGATGCCTCAAGGTAGAATATATCATATTTTTCATTTTACAGCTGAGAACACTCTTAAGCTTCAGAGAGGCTGACCGAGTTTCCCATGCGACAAAGCTGGCCGATGGCAGGGCAAAGACTTGAAGGACAACATTTCCAACAATGTATCCACGACATCTTCTCCAGTTTCTGTGGGCCCTCCTTCCCTGACTTCATCTCCACACTCCTATTCCCAGAATTGCCCTGGAAGCACCAGGGGTAAAAAGAACAAGGTTAAAAAAAAAAAAAAAGATAGTCACTCTCCCCCAAGAAATCATAATTGTGAAAAATTTATTTTTCTCTGTTCCTGAAACGAGAGCAAATCTCAGAAACAGGCAGCAGCCGAACCAGACTAGGAGCAGAAGTTAAGATGCCTCCAACTCTGGGATCCTTGCTGAGTTTCCAAAAACGAGCTTGCGGCTAAGCTTCCTAATGTTTCCAAAGAACTAAGGGAATTAGCCAAGCATAAGAAAGCAGTAGAAAGGTAATTAACTTCTAATGAGCAGCTGTTGACATGCTTTCTTTTACAAAAAAGAAAAAAAAAAGGTCATATTTAATCCTACTGGTCTCTATGAGAGAGGTGTGATTATCCTCAGTAGGTAGGCAATGCAACGGAGGCTCAAAGAGGTTGAGTAACTTGTTGAAGAAAGCAAAACTAGAAAAGAAGACAAGAATGACATTTGAATCTAGTTGCTGTCCATATAATTTTCAGTGCTTCTCAGTGCCCTCATCAAACCACTTCTCAAATTCCAATGCTCCAAGGTCACATCTATGGAAAGAACACACCATTGGTGAGAAGCTAACTCTACACAAATGCCAAATATTTTCCCTAAAACACAGTATGCCCATACTCTACTATCACGTTGGTATGCTCTGATGGCACTGGGATCTGTCATGCCAAGTGTGACATTTTTTAAAAAAAAATTAAACCACTTTCCTTTAGATGCACAGATTGCCAACCTGTGGTTAATATTCGCGTTTCCGATGTTTCCCTCTGTAGTAGAGGGCTACGGCACTTTCCTCTGGCTTTCTGCCAGGCATGTGGAGGAGGAAAAGGGAGCTGGTGGCATCCGGAGACCAAAAGGGCTTATTTTTCCATTATGGCATCCAGCTAGTTAGGGCTGCTCTCTAAGAAAGTTATTGATTTTGGTTGACACGTTTTGTAACCAGCCCCCTTACCTAACTCTCTTATTAGTACTAATAGTTTTTCAATGGATCCTTTTAGAGTTTCTAAAATAAACAATAACCCGTGAATAATGTTAATTTGGTATTCTTTTTCCAATATGTAATTACTACTTGTATTTGTTTCTCTTCTTGTTTCATTGACTACAAACATTGTTTCGTCCAAAACAACGACAGATAACAGTGTTGATATCAACCGTCCTTCATTCATTCTTAAGTTTAACTGGAATGCCTCGAGTACCGCAAAATTAAGTATATTTTTGGCTACTGGTTGGCCATAGACAGTCTTCATCATACACTGAGAAAGTCTTTTTATTCTTAGTTCTTTCTCTAAGAGTGAATATGAAAATTTTAACAAATGCTTTTTTTTTTGCATCTATGATCATATTTTTTCCTTTGACATATTGATGGGATTTATTAATAGATTTCCTAATAATAAACCATAATGTATTTCTAGAATGAACCTCCCTTGATCATGATGCATTGTTCTTTTAACATGCTAGAGGATTCAACTTGCCAAGATTTTATTTAGGATTGTTTTCTCTTTGTCTATAAGGGAGATTAGCCTCTGGATTTATTTATTTATTTTTACCTTATCTTTGTTGGATTTTTGTGTCTGTATGACTCTAGGTCAGAGGAAAGAACTGAGACAGCTTCTTTCTTGCTCTATTATCTTCAGGAAATTTTTTAGAAACCAAAAGGACCACTTGTTCTGCAGGTGTTGCTAATAGATTCGAAAACTTCCATCATTTCTTTCTTTGGATTGGTTTAGACCAGGGGCCAGTAAGCTACAACCTAGAGGCCTGCCACTTGTTTTTGTAAATAAAGATTTATTGGCACATAGCCATGTCCACCTCTTTATAAATTGTCTATGGCAGCTTTCATGCTACAAAGGCAGAGTTGAGTAGTTGCTACAGATGTACCATAAACCTAAAATATTTACTATCTGGCCCCAAAAGAAAACGTTTGCCAACCCCTAACATAGACAGGCTAACTTTTATGGTAGACCATTTTGGCATTTCCGTTTTCTTAGACTTTCAAATTCAATGCCAAAAATTGAATAACGACTACCATCCTAGTTCTATGAGATGTCTAACACGGGGTTGAGCTCTTCACAAGCAATATTTCATTGACTCTACACAATCACTGCATTACCTCACGTTTTACAGTGGTCTGACTGAGGCTGAGCAAGAGAGTAAATAACTTGCCATCAGAAAACAGTAGTGGAAAAGCTATGAAATAAATCCAGGAGTACTTGTTTGAACAGTATTATAATAGCACATCTCACTGTCTTATCATTTTTTCTACTCTGTATTTATATGCCCTTTCTCATTCCTAACTTGCATACTGTGCATATATATATATATTCATTTCATATAACATATATAATTAGTTAGAAGTAGATCTATTTTATTGGCTTTTTTGTTTGCTAGCTTTGTTCTGTTTTCCAGGATTAATTCTTATAGTTATCAACACACTGCTTTTTATATATCTAATGCTCCATTGCATTAGATTATAAAATGTTACATATTCCATGTTACATTTATTCTAATTCTATATTCCTACTCCTTCCTGCTTACCTTAGGTGTGCCTCGGGGTGTTTCTATTCCCCCCTTAACTGCTATAAACATTCACATAGAAGTTTTTGTGTGAGCATTTAAGTGAGCATTTCATTTCTCTGGGATAAGAGAATTTCAACTGCGAGGTCATATAGCAGTTGGCATGTCTACTTTAAGAGACTGCCAAACAATTTTCCAGAGTGGCTGTCTCATTTTACATTCCTATCAGTCATATACGAGTGATTTAGTTGCTCCTCCTCTCCCCTCACTAGCACGGTGTTGTCATTATTTTCCATTTTTGCCTTTGTTATGTGTGTGTAGCAATATCTCATTGTGCTTTTAATTTGCATTTCCTTAACAGCTAACGATGTTGAACATCTTTTCATGTGTTTTTTTGCCATCTGTGTCCTCTCTTTGGTGAAATGTCCATTCATATCTTTTGCCCATTTTCTAATTGGATTGTTTATTCCTTACAGTTGAATTTTGAGGGATCTTTGTATATTCTAGATGAAGTTTTTTGTAAGATATGTGGTGTGCAAATATTTTGTCCCAGATTATAGTGTCTGTTCATTCTCTCAACGGAGTTTTGCAGAGTAATAGTGTTTAATATTGATGAGGTCCAACTTATCAATTTTTTCCTTTTATGGATCATGCTTTTGGCATAAAGTCTAACAACTTTTTCCTGGCCGTAGATCCCAAAGATTTTCCCCTATGCTTTCTTATAAAAGTTTTATAGTTTTATGTTTCACACTTAAGTCCATGATTAATTTTGAGTTAATTTTTGTATAAAGTGCAAGACTTAGGCTGAGGTTTATTTTTTGGCTAATAGATGCCCCCTTGCTCGAGCACCACTTGTTGAAAATCTATTTCTCTGTTGAACTGCTTTTGTGCCTTTGTCAAGATCAATTGGGCATACTTGTGTGGGTCTATTTCTGGGTTATTTATTCTGTTCTATTGATCTATGTGTCTGTCCCTCTACCAATATCACACAGTCTTGATTACTATAGACTGATTACTCCCATTTCATTCTTCTTTTTCAAAACTGTTTCGGTTATTCTAGTTCCCTTACCTTTTCAATATAAAGTATAAAATAATCTTGTTTATATCTACAACGTAATTTTGTTGGAATTTTGACAGGAATCACATTAAACCTATATATCAATTTGGGGAGAACTGACATCTGTACTATGTTGAGTTTTCCAATTCATGAACATAGTATGTCTATCCATTAATTTAGATTAGATCATCTTTAATTTATTTTATCGGCATTTTTTGATATATAAGTCCTGTACCTGTTTTGTTAGATTTACATCCAATTATTTCTCCTTCAAGCAATTATAAATGGTATATTTTCAATTTCAGTCTCCCTGTGTTCATTGCTAATATATAGAAATACAAGTATTTTTGCATGTTTATCCTGCATCCTGCAACTTTGCTGAACTCATTTATTAGTTATAGGAGGGCTTTGGGGTTTTTTTTGTTTTTGTTTTTGTTTTTGGGTTTTTTTTTTTTTTTGGTAGACTCCTTGGGATTTTTCTGCATAGACAGCTATACTGTTTGCAAATAGGGACAGTTTTATTTCTTCCTTTTTTATCTGCATGCTTCTTATCTATTATTATTATTATTTGCCTTTTTGCAATGGTGAGAACTAGCTAGAACATACAGCACTATGTTGACTATGTCCCAGGGTCATTAAGGAAAGTGTTTATTTTTAAGTCATTGATTTTCATAACCTTTGTTATTAACTTCTAATTTTCTTTCATTGTGATCAGAGAACGTTGACAGCATATTTTCTGGTTAAGTCTTCCATGCAAAAGATGAGAAATTAAATAAAATTTCCTTCTCCTCAGTCCCCTACTCTGTACTTCCCAATCTTCATTAACATAAGCTAGGATTTTATACCCAAATAAATCATGAAGTTAATTTTACACCATATAGCTATTCATTCACAAATAAATTTTGGTGCCTGACACTTAATTTAATTTGAGACTTATATCGATTATTTGGACTCAGTGTTATATTTAATTACTTGAAGTGTTCGTCCCAGGTCCTCAATACCATTACTTTTCCATTCTTACATTCCTAATTTTAGATCTTCTCTCCATCAGTTAAAGTACATCTTAAATCAACCTTTTCAGTGGTGGTAGATTTCCAGTGCCTTTTTATATCTGAAAACTGTCTTTCTGCTGCCTTCACACATAAATGACAGTTTGATTGAGAATCAAATATGTAGATTATAACATTTCCCTTCAGAACTCTGTAGGTAGAGCTGCACTGTCTTAAGTACTGTATTATTCACTGTAAATATATATCCAGGCACTGTGTTTGCCAAAAGATTGGTTGTGTAGACTACCCCTGGTCCTGCTCTCCACCCACGTTGGTGATGGTCAAATCCCCTTCTCAAGTCAAGGCTGGAGGGCGGGACGACACACACAGCACGGGGCTTCTAGCAAGCACTCACCCACTGCAGCTCTCTTGTCCTGACACAGCCTCTTCTCCCACCTCCACGATCCAATTCACTGACACTAAGATGTACTCACCCCGCAGTTCCTTTGGTCTCTCCTGTGCACCTTACTTACCTATGGAAGCCATACCACTCCAGCTTTCATCCACCATCAACAGTTCCCCACACAAGCCAGTGCACAAGTAGACTGCCTGCTTCACCTTCCTGACTTCTCTGAATGAATGTAGGAAAATTAGAGGTTGCAAGAGGCCTCTGGTCATTTTAAAAACTTATTTTGGGGCAGAAGAGGGTGAGTTTCCATGTGGCACAAAGTTAGGTCTCTTGGACTAGAAATAGGACACTGGAAGATAGACAAAGGGTCTTCCTACTGTTTCCAGTTGGTCTTGTGTCTGGAGATGATGACTGTGGAGGGTGGACTCGGTCCAGCCCCATCTGCCCTAACAGTCACTGGAGATTTCACTGAGATTCCAGCAACTGCTTACCTGACCATCTATTTTCAGGGTTGTCGATGGTGTTCCTCCTATTCTATTAGCATTTCAATGCAAAGTTGGGAATACTACATTAGGAGCTGATAGCCAAGTGTTATTTTCAGCCTTATGCCCAGACTCAGTCTTTGTTTGGAATTAAGGAGCTTGCAATGTTCATGGCAGTCGCAGACCCTGCCCTGAATGACCCAGTGTGGTCCTACTGTGCTAATCACATGGAAGGGTTTCCTTGCAGGGCGTTTTTGTACAAGAAATCCCCTAGAACAGTGGTTCTTGAACTTCAGTGCACAGAAGCAACCCTTGGAGAGCTTGTGTTAAAAACTTATCAGGCTCCACCCCAAAGACTCTGATAGGGTCCAGAGTCTGCATTTTCAACAAACACTAGATGATGCTTGCAAGTGGTCCAAGAAGAGCCCTTGGAGAACTGCAGCACCAGAAGCATCTCCCCTAAAATCATCACATGTACATTTTTCAGCTATCCCATCTGATAGTTCCTCAAAGCCACAAATGGAAAGAAGCAAATAGAATTCTGTACCTACTATAACTTCTGATGCAGCATTTCCTGCTGCAGCAAACAGGAGAATGTGATACCTTCTCAGAATTTCTCATTACCAGTTAAAGAGATCCTGGCAAATGTCCTTTGACAAGAAATAGCACTTATGGGAATTCTACAGATGGATTTCTACACGTCTGAAGTGGTACATTTGCCACATTATCCTTAACAGCACTGTTTGTAATGGCCCCAAATTGGAAATAACCTAAAGTCCTTCACCATAATTGCATGGATAAATTATGAATTACTCATACAATGGAATACTCTGCACCTATTTAAAAAAAAAAGTATAAGGAAGCTGTCTTTGTACTTCTGTAGAAAGACCTCCAAGATGTAGGCTGGAGAGGCAGTAATTCAAATATCTAAAGATTGGTACCATGTGAGCCCCCTGCCAATCAGTGAGGATGCCCAACAAATCAGAACAAAAGCCGGTCATTGAACCATGCTGATGCTTAATAACCAAATATTAGCAGAGAAAACAAGGTAGAGAACAGGGGTTGTAGTATGTCACTTTCTGTGCAAAAACGAAGGGGGTGGAAGAAAAAATTTCCGGAAGGATATCCAGAGAAGGGGTGGGAAGTGGGTGGATGGAGGACAGAACAAGAAACTTTAAAACTGTATGCTTGTTTGCATTTTTTTAATCATGTGAACATACTACCCAAAAAATTACACTTTACAGCACCAATCTTTTTTAATTTAAGAGATTTTTGAGGTGGCGAAGGAAAATATATGCCCAAGTCTGGCATGATTTAATTTTAATTTTATGTTCCTTTTGAGACTCTAGGGTTTGGTATAATTTCAGAAGAAAGTGTGCCCATTAGTAAGCAGTTTGCTGCAGTAATGAGGGTAAGGTGAACCTACCTTGCCTATATCGGTAACTGGCTATGGTCTAATCAGCGATGTTCAGAAGACAGATTGCTCCAGGCTTTATAGAAAGTACAGATTATCTCCTCCGGTGGCTTTCAAACCTGGCTACTGATTACAATCACCTGGAGAACCTTTAATAAACACTGCCACTCTGGCCCCATTCCCAGACAGTCTGCTTTCATTGCTTTGAGGCAGGCCCTGGCTTGGGATGTTAAAAAGTTCCCCAGGTCATCCCAAGGTACAGCCCCTAGTGACAGCCTCCCGATCTGGCAGGTCTGAGGTGAGGTTCTGAATATGTACATAGAAGCATGTTCTCCAGGTGACCCTGTGTTCAGCCAGGTTTGTGGCCAGTGGTTCCAGAGGTACCTGCTGCCCCCAAAACTCCCTCTTCTTTCCTGGCACTCAGCTCACTCAAACAAAGACTTAAGCATCTGCAAAGGCCAGGTTCAGAGAAGAAACGCCAACGTTGTTTAAGAAGTCAGAATTCCATTTTCTAAATGAGATAAAACGTGGTTATTCCTGACAGTGTGGATCATGCTCTTACCACTCTGGCTTCTTCCTCCTCCTCCTCTTCCCTCCCCACCCACAGTTCCAAAGGCCTCATCGGAAATCACACTGGCACGCACCACCTTCTGCCTCCACGTGCTCAAATCCCACCCTCTAGCACTCCCGTAACTACCACCCCAGTAACAAACGGACCTAGAGGGATGAGGCACACACGTAAACGCTGACCATTCCTAACCTGAAATAGATGACGGTCTAGATGTGTAAAAATCGCATAATCTGAAAATATTTTATGGAATTGATTATTGTAACAAAGGCAAGTGCACCTACTTGAAAGAGAGAAACATCTAAGAACAAAAAAATAAAGTATATCGTCATATCAAAATAGTAATTATCCCCCAAAGGAGACGTTTCCAATGCAATCCCACAAGATTCTTCTAAAGACATACCCCGGCTCTTTCTAGCCAACAAGGCTAAGCTTGAGGTTGACAGCACCTGAATATGTTGTAGGAAGCTCCAGGGAGTAAAATAAGGGGAAATGAGAGCTTTTAAGAACTAAAAAATGAAAAAAAAAATCTCTTTTTTTCCCCAATGCCTAAAAATCAACGGGCCTTTTAAAAATGCCAGATACTGTGGAAGGCAAACTGGACCTAGAGAGAGGCCCAGGCAGAATCCCCTTCACTCTTCGCTATAACCACCTAATCCCATTTCTCTACACGTGACCTAACTGGAGAAGGAAAAGCATTTATATCCAAATGATAACAGACAGAACCCAGCAAGTCAGTCCAGGAAGGAAATCCTCCATTGCTCAAAGGGAAAGTTCCATAAAAAGAAAAGCAAATGGGTGAATGGATGCACAGACAGAGAGATGGATGGAAATCTCCAAATCATGAAGCCTAACTGTATCAATTAAGATTCTTTTGGCTTCAATTAACAGAATAGCCAACCACATGCAACTTAAACAAAAAGACCTATCAATAAATCTCACCAATGATAATTATAATAACAAACTCTGGAAGATGGCGGTTTCTGGGTCTGCATAAGTGACTCAAGGATTTCAGCACCCTCGGTCAGTATTGCTGCAATTCTAGGCACCTGTTTATAGTCACAGTGTGGCTGCCGTAGCTCCAGCCATTATGTCCTCATCCAACAACCTCCAAGGCAGGAGGAAAGGGTTGAGATGAAAGAAAGAGTTCTTTCCTACACAGCCAAAACTGGGTCCCATGCCCACCTCTAGACCAACCACTGGCAAATAGAATCATCATGGATCATTCATACACTGTCCCCTGGACACACTACCATCAAACAAAACTAGAAACAAAAGGGAAATTGCCAATTGATTGGCTTCTAACAGTACCTGCTGCAGCAGCGGTCCCCAGCCTTTTTGGCACCAGGGACCATTTTCATGGAAGACAATTTTTCCGCGGACTGGGGAGAGGGGGGTGGTTTTGGAACGATTCAAGTGCATTGCATTTATTGTGTACTTTATTTCTATTATTATTACCTTGTAATATATACTGAAATAATTCTACAACTCACCATAGGTCGGGGACCCCTGTGCTACAGCATTTCTTCTCACTTCTAAATCCCAGGTACCTACAAGACCTCCTTGAAACAGAATTGCATCCTAATAATTCCCATAATTCTCCCTCCAGAAAGATTCCCATTCCCTTTATGGCCAAGTTTTACACCTTCATCTCCTTAGATTTTTTACTCAAAGGACTATGTGTTTGCAAGTAACAGAACCCCACTAAAACTAGCTCAAGCCAAGGAAGAAGTTTGTTATAAGGAAACAAAGTCTCTCACAGAAACCAGGGTCAATAATGGCACTTGGGCTTCAATGTGGGATCGTCAGGAACCAAAGCAGCCCCTCCTGCCATCTCCCTGGTCCACAGGACCTCTGAGCCTGCTTCACCCATCTGTCTCTCTGCGGAAAAGCTTCCTCTACTTCTCGATGCACACTACGCGGTCTCTGAGACTGCACAGCCCCCTGGTCTGGTGTTCATGGGGAGGCTCGCTGGCATTTCTGAATGCTAAGTCCAAGTCCCCAGAGAGAAAAGCAGGTGGAGCCACACCTGGTCTGGTCAGCAATAGGCAGGAATGTCAGGACACAAGGTTCAAACACAGACGCTAAGGACCACCCCTTGGGGCCTGTTTGCCAAAAAGTAGGGAATACACAAGGCTTTGAGGTCACCCTAAAGGGTCAATAAAGCTCACTTTGGAGGAATTTCATTGTTGTCCATCCCAGAACCACCACCTGACCTCGGTAGCACAGCTGGCAGGTCACAGCTGGAGAGGAGGGAGGAAGCCTGTGCTGATTGGCAGCACTGCATCTTGCCTGGCAGCTGCCCTCCCTCCCCCCCTCCCTGCTCAGCCTCAGGCTGGCTCCTGCCCAGGTCCATTCTCACACCCTCACCCCCACCTGACGACACTCGTCCCAGCACCCAGCTCCACCCTGGGCTCCTCTTTGCCAAGATGCTTTCCCACACAGGGGTCCCTGTCTTCCAGCTCACTCTCCACGCACATGTCTACCTCAGGAGTGAGCTCAGTCTATTTTAAACTCCTGGAGCTGTCTGCCATCTGTCTCGTCTGGAGGCCTCCTGGTCTACTGAGAGGAGAATAGAACTGAAGTTGGAAAAACGGAAACGGAAGTCTGGTTCTGATCCCACCTTCAGCTCTGCCTGTAGCCCGGGTCGACCGTGGCATCCATCTTGCAGTGGACAAGGAACGCTCCCCTTTGGTTAGTTCCTGGGCTGTTGGGAGCATCGGAGGTGATGAAAGATGAAAGGGTGGGACAGTAAGGTATTTGGGGGTGTCTTCGTGGACCCGTAGCCACTGCTGGGCACTGTTCGGGAACTAATGGCTTCCTTTACTTCTCTGACCAGACACTCCCAGGGCTGGGTCCATCTTCGGACACTGATGCTTGGAAATGGTTACCATGGCAATCAGCTCGGCCGCCTGCTTTCTGAGTGATTCTAAGCAAGTCACCAACTTCTGTGAGCTTCAGATTCCTCAGCGATGATACTGACACAGTAATAGCACTTGCCATGTGACAGTGTGAGAATTTATTGAGCCCAACGATAACCAATAATAACAAAAATAATATTAAATGTCTGTGTGTCGGGTATTACACTAAGAGCTTGACTTGTATTAATCACAACAACCCTCTGAGACTCATAATAAGTACTAAATGTTTTCTTTGGAAGCATAACAACAATAATAAGTTAGAAGGAAAAAAATCTAGAAAGACAGACATTGAAAGCTGAATTTAACTGCTTTCCTAGAATCTTGAGGCAAGTCATTGAAATGCTCTTCAAAAGAGCAACTCCATAAATTCAGGTGGGGAAAAAAACAACTCTCCTTGAGCACCTGCCCATCCCTACAAAGCGCAGCCGCCTCAGGACGTTAGAAAGAGTGGACCCATCAATGCCTTCCTCCAATCCTGACATCTTTTCTCAAGGTGTTATCTTCCCCCAAATGAAAGCTTCCCACATCCAAAAAGACACCAGCTGGCTGGGAGACAGCTGTCTTTCCATGTAAGCAGAGTTACTAGGAGGTTTGATAATCACATGAGTCTCCACAAATCCCATTTCCACCATAGCCGATGGTAGAGACAATCATTACATATGCAAAGGGTTACAGAAGATTTTTAGGGGGTCCCAGCGGAAGAGTCACACTTCACAGCACAATGCCCCCCACCACCTTGTCAGTTTTCTCCTCTTCACTGCCTCCTTCCTGGATGGTTTCAGGAACCCCCAAAATCTTCTTCTATTTTGCTGAGCAGTTGACCTCTCCTCTCTGAAACCCAGGCAACAAAAGAAAGGGAATTTGATTTTCTCCCTAAGGTTCTATCAAAGTATTTTTCCAGAACACCCCCAAATTTTTTTGATTGATTGATTGTTTGCTTCCTTTTTCTTAAATACAGAGTCTCATTCTGTCGCTACGGCTGAAGTGCAGTGGCATAATCATAGCTCACTGCAGCCTCACACTCCCAGGCTCAAGGGATCCTCCTGCCTCAGCCTCCCAAGTAGCTGGGACTACAGGCACTGCCATCATGCCTGGCTAGCTTTTTTTTTTTTTTTTCTATTGTAGAGATCTGGTCTCACTATGTTGCCCAGGCTGGTTTTGAGTCCCTGGTCTCAAGTGACCCTCCTGCCTCAGCCTCTGAAAGCACTGAGATCCCTTTCCAAAAAAGACACTGATGCAATTTATTTTTTGTTCAAGAAATATTTATTCAGTATCCACTACATGCCAGACACTATCCTAGGCTCTGAGGATACAGAAGTGTACAGTTGTTAAGATGATACAATAATCTATGTGTTGTTAAGAGATGATTATTATAAAGCATGATTATGTTAACATGTATTGGGAGATTGCTGTACCCAGACACCACTGAGTACTTTCTTTACATTATTTTACTTCATTCCTCACAACCTTCCATAAGGTATTTCATGCCTATTTTATAGACAAGAAAACTGAGGCTCAGAGAGGCTAATAATCTGCCCAAGACCACACAGCAAGGAATCAGCAGAGCTCAAACCCAAATCCAGGTCTGTCTGGCTCAAGATCATGCTTTTAGCCAGTACGCTTTGTAGGCTACATTAGCTTCTAGTTTCTAATTATTCAATAATTCCCCTCCCCCCCGCTTCCATAAAGGACCCCAAACTCTGTAGCATGGCATTCCAAGTCCTCTTACTATTTTCTAACTATAGGTTCCCACAGATGTCCTTCAGGTGCCCTAGATTAAAGACATGGTGAAGGACTAACTTTTCCTGAAAACATCTCTTACAGTTTCTCTCCTCTGGGCCATCCCTGTGCAGCACCCTCTTAAACTGGTCTGTCCTCCTCTCCTTCCAAAACTCCATTCTGAAATTCCAGCTCCACCTGACAAAATACCTCCTTAAACACTAGATACAAAAGTCACCTCCTCCAGGAAGGCCTCTGCAGTCCCCCTAACAGAGGTGCATTTCCAGCTCATATTGCCCACCGCCCTCCTTCTACCTTGCCCCCAGCCCCTAGCAGTCTCTAGCACATTAGGGGCAGTCACCAACGGCTTCTTTTATACAATGCAGTCGCTTCTTACACAATGCCTGAGTTCCATTCATCTGAGGATCCCCCACAGCATACACACCACAGCCCTTGCACAAACACTTGCTCAATAGACATTTTCAGAAATAACTACATACGTTCTTCAATTTCTACACATTTCAACAATATTTCCAAAGTATACAGAGCCTGGGGCCCCCTCTCCTCTCTCCAGAGTTTACATGAGCTCTTAGGGAAACCCCATCACATGCCATGACCACAGTTACCACTGACATGCAGCTGAGGCCCCAACAGCTGACTCCCAAATCTCTATCCTGATCCCAGATCCATCCCTTAAGCCCCAAGTCTGGAGATCCACATGCCAGCTGATCTGTGCCACTTGGACAGGACTAGGCATCTATAATAAAAGGAGAACTCAGCCTTCCTTCAAAACATGTGCCTTTCCCGTGGTTTCATCTCAGTCAAAAGCACCACCGACCCACCTAGCACCCAAGCCAGAAACCCGGGAGCCATCCCCGACACTCTCATGGTCCTCCCACACCAAATCAATCACCGAGTTCTCTCAATAACACTCCCTAGACATCTCCCAAATCTCCCGTCCTCCTCTCCACTTCCTCACCAACAGTCGGGCATCCTGATCCCGCCCAGATTACTACAACTGCCTCCTAACCCACGTTCCTTCCTCCAGCCTTGCACCTTGAAATTCATTTCCAGCTGCAGCCAGAGTGGTTTCTAAAAGGCAAATCTGATCATGTAATGCTTAAAAAGAAGAAAAGGCCCTGTACTCTCAGAATAAAATCTACACTGTTTCATGGGACATCTGAGACCTCTGTGATCGAATTCCTGACTCCCTTTTCCCTGGGTCATCCGGAACCACATCCCCCATCCTACGGACATACAAACGCAGATGGCTGGATCCAGCCATGCCAACTGATTCTGGTTCTTCAATCCTCCTACACCTTTGCCTGTGCTATTCCCTCTGCCTGGAACCCTCGCCCCTTTCTTCCCACAACCTCCTTTACTCAGTTAAACCTTTCATCCTTAAGGCTGGACTTTGACATTATTTAGTCCTGGAAGCCTCCCCGATGCCTTCAATTCGGTGCCCCAGCTCTGCAGCCCCTGGGCCCCCTGCACTTACAGCCATCGCAGCGTGTGCTGCCCCGTACAGGCACCGGCCTGGTTAGTTGTCTGCATTCTTTACCGGGCAATGATTTTTTGTAATGGCAGAAACTGTGCCTACCTATTATATTCACTGTCGGACATCTCACCACCACCATGCACAGTAGGTATTCAATAAATACTTTAATGGATAAATAA
Source organism: Lepilemur ruficaudatus (assembly GCA_963574885.1). Classification (NCBI taxonomy): domain Eukaryota; kingdom Metazoa; phylum Chordata; class Mammalia; order Primates; family Lepilemuridae; genus Lepilemur; species Lepilemur ruficaudatus. The sequence goes on from CAUYRT010053941.1 coordinate 31,964, forward strand.
ATCATCTTATGTATATGTCAAGACTTTTGAGAAAATGTGATTAAAATAATCTGGCAGGGCAATTTTATGCAGACTGGGAGCTGCCTGGTGGACTGAGATCCTTTGCTTAAATTTTTAAGAAGTCTTCAGGTTTGGAAGAGAGACAGGAGGAGGCAGGGGTGCTGGGCTTCAGCACTGTAAGGCTGAGAAGACATTTGTCCTTGACGCTCCACTAGAAACCGTGGGGATGCGAGCTCTCTGTCCACCCATCCCGGTTAGCGACAGGAGAGTCAAGCCTAGGAAGGGGGTGAGCATCTCTGATGCCCAGTGCCCAGCCAGGTCTGAGAGCGCCCAAGTGGGTGAGTCCTGCAGGGACTTTCCTGAATAGCGAAAGGGATCCCAGGCAAGATTAGACAGGAAGAAACAGTCCAAAAAGGAACAATTTCAATGTTTTCCTGTTTTTTGGCTTGTTTCTTTCCATTCTCTTTTCCCCCGTCTCTCAACATCTTTCTGGGAGCTGGGTTCCATTCTTCCTCCACGGATGGCTCAGGGTACTGAAGTGAATTAGAAAGTAGTTAAATAACAATACTCAAAATGCACACTAAATAATGGTCAGATTTTGATCTAGAAGTCCTTACCCAATGAGTTGCAAAAGGGTCCTCCCCCTGGGTCTCAGCCTATTAAATAGCTTTACCTGAGTCCAGAATTAAGCTATATAGGGTCTACTCACTAAATGAGCAGAAAATGTGTAATTGGGTGGGTCTAAGGAGACTTTGGGAGGTTTCTGTCATTTTTTTAATTGACAAGTAAAAATTGTATACACTTATAGTATTCAACAGGAAGCTATGACATATGTATACATTGTGGAATGGCCAAATCACACTATTTAACAGATGCATTACCTCACATATTTTTTGTGGCGAGAACACTTAAAATCTACTCTTTTAGCAATTTTCAAGTAGGCAATATATTATTATTAACTGTAGTCATCATGATATCCATGGAGCCTTTGAATTTTAGAATCAAGATCTAAAGATATCTTGGTCTATCAGAAAGTGACTAAGCAAAGAGGAATATTAGAGGCTTATGTTTGGATACCAAAAAAAATTAGTTATGTGTCACTAGAGGAAACAGAAACTAGAGGGTTAACAAGAGGAACACAGAAATATAGAAATTCAGTTGTGTGATAGTCATGAGGTCAAATATTCTGATTCTCTCTTCCTACCAAGTATATAGCAGTATGATATCTGCCCAACCCCCTCTGAAGCTAGGCATGGCCATGCAACTTGCTTTGGCCAATGATATGTGTTTGGCAGTGACAGGTACTTATAGGGAGAGCGTCAAGAGCCAGTTCACGACTTGCAAAGGTCCCTTTTCCTCCCTTGATGATTATGGAAGGATGCTTCAAGTTGGTATGCTTCTATGGGATTGATCACTTCCGTGACCACAATGAGCAACCCCTCCCACACATACTCACCCTTGCCAAACCATGTTGATCATAGTCGGGACTAGCAATAATGTCTGGAACTACAGAGATGCCAACATCAGCTCCAAATTAGGATAAACCCTGTCATTATTTGAACTGCCCAAACATACCAGTTTGAGAGCAGTATGTTACTAACTAAAGATCGGACAGTCACAAATGGTGTGCTATGAAAGGAATTCAAGCATTAGATGGTACGGTGAGTATTCACTTAACCTTCTTTTAATAATAATACCAAATATACTTCTGAAGAACTATCCTTTTCCCACTCTTGGTGCACACAATTCAGGTAGTGTTAATTCCATCCTGAACTCCAAGAGTAGACAAGACTGGCCAATTACAGCACTGCTTTCTCATTGGCCCTGGTGGCCAACTCAGAGCCAGAGAGATAGAACAAGAGAGAGGGAGCTACTATTCCCTGCATGGACCTGAACCAAGAGGAAATGTGGGTAGAGCTCCCACAGCCATCCTGCCATGATGATGGGAAGGTCTTCTCTCTAAGAATGAAGCCAATACAGAAGAAGTAGAGATGGAGTAAGAGAAACCACGGTCCTTACCAGGACATGAGCCCCTGGATCAGACTATACCTGAAGGCAGCTATCCTTTGACTTTTCAGTTATCTGAAGCAATAAATTCCCTTCTGAAGTAAGCTAGTTTGAATTTTCTGTCACCTGGAACCAAGACTCCTGCCTCATGCAAAGAGTATTTGAAATAAATGAATTTTAAGATTCTTTTCAAACCTGAGATCTTAAGATTCAAATGTCAGCACTAGCTAGCTACCTTTAGCATTACAAGGTGTAGGTAGGTAGGAGAGGAAAAAACCACATAATTTTAAAGAGAAGGCAGATCTATCTATTAAGATCAGTCAAGTCTGCAAAAATCTAAACTGCATCTTTCGGCACTAGCTACCTAAAATAAATGAATAAGTGACTGCCCTCTGGATATTAGTGAGTGGATATGGCCCATGTAGACATCAGCCACCATTCCACCTGTGCAACCATAATTGTAGATCAAACCTGATCCTGCAGTAAAGCACACATTGGGTTATGTTGGCAGGAACCATTGAGGCACGTCTTGTGAAAGCAAAGGTGTCATTTAGAGAAAATGCAACTGACATTTCCGCAGAGGTAGTGCTGTAATGACCACCACAGTCAGGTATATCTTCAGTATTGACTTTTGTCAAGCTGTACCATAGCCCTTTCACATGCTATCATCACATCAAGATTTAACTAAAGTAGTTCTGCTAAATAAAGTTTGTATACACCCTAAAAAATGTAAATAGAGTATAGATGAGGGGTTACAGAGTGCTAGCCTACAGACATCTTTTGTTTGGTCCATACCATGTCTTAAAAAAAAAAAAAAGCATGAAATTTTGCATAAAATCCAGTTTTCTGGCTTCCCCTGAAAAAAAGCAGAAGAGCTGGCAGCCCTAGGATCATATTCCAAAGGAGCAAAAATTACTATTGGGTGCCCCTCTAACCAAGGTACTCACTGTTCAGTTTAACATAGGTTCCTATCATCACCAGTTTCATACCCACCCACTTTAAATAGTTAGGTTTCCTGCCTTGCTCCTGTAGGATTTGAGTGTGCAACCCTTTTACATTTATATGTGTCCACAGATAAATATTAAGACCACATTTTTATCATCCAATATCATTCTGAACATTGGAATTCAATGTTTTCACTATCTTGCAATAGTGTTCTATGCACCATACTACGACAGATCTGTCAGTAATTAACCATGAACTTTCACGCCTCCAAGCCTTTGCTCATACTGTTCCCCTGCCCTTTCCCTAAGTCTTTGCTGATTGGAACCCAACAGAGCCTGCAAGATTCAATTCAAATGCCTTTTTCTTATGAAGCCTGCCTTGATGTTGACCTCAGAATTACGGTTCAGAATGAATGGTTCATGTCCTGGCATTCTCGTGATAAGCAGCATATCACATCTTAGCTGTTATTTCTTCCCACTTTGTATTAGAGTTTATAAGGACCAGGCTGTCCCTTCATGAGACCAAAAGCTCTTCAAGGACAAAGACTAAGTCCTCAGTCCATTAACAGTAACTTAATCACTCCACACAACCCCTATGAGGTGGGTCCTATTGATATCCCCATTTGAGAGATGAGAAAACTGAAATCTAGAAAGACTCAAATTCCAAGAGTGGTTTTCTTAAACACTATGCTACCTGAGCACACTGCATTTAAAAGGCAACAAAACTTGTTGGGTGGAAGAGAACACTTCTGTGATGTAACTTCCACCAATTTCTGCAGGACCCTTGAAGAACTGTTTTCTCCCCTCGCCTCCTCCTGCCCTGGGCTATGCCCCAGCCCTGAGCAGCCTGCACTGGGCTATCTCACCCACTTCTTTCTGCAAACGCCACTCTCTGCTCCCACATGCCGCCTGACAGGGAAGCTGTGCAACCTTCCCTCATCACATGAGCATTTCCAGGGGCTCTGCTTCCCCCTGAAATTACATTAAATTGTTCCATTAGTGTCAAAAAGGAAGATACATGATACTTTTATGAATTTCCTTTTTTAAAGAAAGTTATCTCCAGAACTGTACTCGTGCTGACTGCTCCCATAAAGTTGGAGGTTATCTGAGGGCAGAATTTATTTGTAGAAAACCACAAAATCGGTCTAAATGCCAGAATTTATTCCAGTTGGCTTGCTTAAATCGATACAGATGTGATAATGCAAAATCACGGAAATCTACTTGAATAGACAGTTCTCCAAAGGAGAAATACAAGTGGCCAATAAGCACATGAAAAGATGCTCTACATCACTCAATAGCAAAATGCAAATCAAAACCACAATGAGGTACTACCTCATATCCGTTGGATGGCTACTATCAAAGAAAAAAAAAACAGAAGATAACAAGCATTGGTGGTGATGTAGAAAAATTGGAACCCTCGTACACTGCCGATGGGAATGCAAAATGGTGCAGCCACTATGAAAAACAGTACGGTGGTTCTCCAAAAAACTAAAAATAGAATTATCCTATGATCCAGCAATGCCACTTCTGGGTATATCCAAAGGAACCAAAAGCAGGTTCTTGAAGAGATATTTGTACACGCACGTTCATAGCAGCATTATTCACCGCAGTCAAAAGGCAGAGGCAACCCAAGTGCCCATTGACAGATTAATAGATGGGCAAAACGTAGTCTATACACGCAATGGAATATACAGCCTTAGAAAGAGACAAAATTCTGACACAAGCTCTAACATGAATGAACCTTGAAGACATTATGCTAAGTGAAATAAACACATCACAAAAGAACAAATACTATATGACTCCACTTACATGAGCTACCTAGAGTATTCAAATTCACAGAGTGATGGTCAAATGCTGGTTGCCAAGGGCTGGAGGAAGGAGTTGGGGGGAATAGAGAATTATTCTTTAATGGGTATAGAGTTTGATTGCATAAGAGGAAAAGATTCTGGAGATCTATTGCACAACAATGTGAATATACTTAAAACTACAGTACTGTACACTTTAAAAAGTTAAGATGCAGTTATGTTCTGAGCATTTTATCACAATTCTTAAATATCATGGAAGTTAACAAGCATTCTTTCTTTATGGGGAAATGTTACAACCCACAAAGGACGTCAGGGAGAACTTCTTCGATGCTCTGTGGAGTAGAGGGGTTTGGGATGGAGTTGAGGGAGGGTGGAAGACAAGCTGTTGGGAGCAAACTGACACTCCCAAGGAGCCTCTGTCCCAATTCCAAAACCTATGAGGTCAGAAATCTCGTGGAGGTCCCTGCAGCCCCCACACTGCACGTGGCGGAAGAGGGATGCTAAGCGGAGCAGAGGCACAGCCAAGGAACACGACGCCAGCCAGAGGGGTGCTGGCTGCTCAGTCAGCTTCGAGCCACTGAGGCATATGGGGAGGGGCTGCCTATGGGAGACGGATGAAGGGAGGCATGGAAATAAGGCTGCCCCCTCTGTCTGAGCTTCCTCTATCCCCTGCCACTTCTGGTATCTAAGCTGCCAAAGCAGATTTCTAGAGATCTAAACTTTTCCTTCTCTTTCAGTCAGAGACTGAAAAAAGTGAAAAGAAAAATGTCTAAACTCTGGCAAAATCCATCCTAATGGTCAACACTGGACAAGCCTAGACCCTCTCTCCAAGGAATAGGAAACAGGAAGAAAAAAAAAAGCCCTCGCACATTGATTGACTCATTGACTCAAGTATTTATTATCACCTATTACAAATCAGACACGACCCCTGTCTGATGGAGAAAACATAAACTAGTAAAAAGTAATAATTATAAAACTGCGATGCATAGAAAATGCTGTGTGCCGGGTGCGGTGGCTCACGCCTGTAATCCTGCACTCTGGGAGGCCGAGGCAGGAGGATTGCTTGAGCTCAGGAGTTCGAGACCAGCCTGAGCAAAAGTGAGACCCTGTCTCTACTAAAAATAGAAAGAAATTAGCCCGACAACTAAAAATAGAAAAAAAAAAATTAGCTGGGCATGGTGGCGCATGCCTGTAGTCTCAGCTACTCGGGAGGCTAAAGCAGGAGGATCGCTTGAGCCCAGGAGTTTGAGGTTGCTGTGAGCTAGGCTGATGCCACGGCACTCTAGCTCAGGCAACAGAGTGAGACTCTGTCTCAAAAAAAAAAAAAAATGCTGTGAAAGAAAACAAATTTGTCAGAATGATGAAGACTAAGGGGAGACCTTCTGCAGCAGATCTGTTCTGGACACCCAGTGCCCATCCTCCCTTCCTCCTCACTAACAGAACCCTGATAGTCTCAAAGCCACAATGTTCCCAGATAAAAATCTTCAATGCCCAGCCTCACTTTCTGTCCCAGCCAATAAGATATAGATGTGTTCCCTGGGAAGAGCATCGCTATCTCTTCTCAAATAAAAAAAGGGAAATCCTTGCAAGGAAAAGGGAAAAGAGTTTTGGCCATTCCATATTCTTCATGCCTGCAATATCGATCATCAAATGCTTGGAGGTTCTGCAGCTACCCTGTGATCATGAGAAAGAAAACTACCTGCTAAGGCTGGTAGAGCAGGAAGATCAAAAGAAACCCGTCTCAGTCTTTACTGATATTATTTATCTGCCCTACAAGTTCTAGTTTACCTATACTTGTCTGCCTTTTTTTTCTTTTTGCTTGATCCTGCTTTCTTATTTCTGTGATAATATGTTGGCTGTGTAATAAGGAAAACTAATAAAATGGATTCCATTTTAAAATATATAAATTTTTAGTTATATAGCAGAGATCATGAAAACATATTCTAGAACTCTATCCAGTAATTTTGTCAGACTCCAGAAAATTTTGGAGCTTTTTTTTTTTGCAGATTCTTCTGTGACTCTGTTCTAACATAACATGATCCCCAGTATTCAAAGCACTTCCCCAATTGTACAGTATCTTCCCAAATGTGTTTTATATGTAACATAATTTGATCTGGTTTTGGATGCATCCTAGGAAACATCCCAAAAGTAATAGAGCTAAGTTACTTTCTTTCAGAAACTTTCTTTCCCCCTGGATCTCAACAACTGATATCCCTTACATCACAGTGTGATCAAGGCTGAAAAATATATTTGGTGGATAATACAGTTATGTGACTCTTTAAACAAATACTTGTGAATTTAAACAACAAAATGAACGTTTCACCTTCAAAATAGTCATCTTGAAAAGTTTAATAAAGAACATTGGATCTGAATGGAATTTCTAAAGAGGATACCAGAAACATTTTTGAGCCATAACAGGTTCATTAGACTAAGGCAATAGCCGATTTATGTTCAAAGCAAAGCATCATAAATCTTTAATCACAAAAGTGTTAAGGCTATAAACTTATCTCTAAGCACAGCATTAGCTGATCTCCTAAGTACATAGCGCTCTACTTTTCTTTAGTTTCTTTGCATCTGTAGGTTTGAGGCCTATCTGACTCAATAATTATGTAAGATGGTATTTTTAAATTGCTTGACGGCTAGGTTTGGTTAGATATTAGTTTCACTTCATCCCTTACAAAATAGTTAACCATGAAAAATGAGTCTTTATTCTTGTCCTGACTCTAACCAATAATGAAAATTTGGACACGTGAAGTTGACTGAAATTTAGGAAGAAGGTATGTCTCTCCCAGTAGACCTTGCCTAATCCATCAGGGACAGACCATTACTTTCTACATCTTCCCATAGAAACCCTCTCAGCGTCTCCATCGCCACCATCCCAGCTTCACTTACATCCTCGTGGACTCCCTCCCATCCCTCCAAGAGTCAAAAATATCCCCCATTCTCTGGGAGAAAATTTTCGCAAGCTACACATCCGATAAAGGGCTGATAACTAGAATCTATTTAGAACTCAGGAAGATCAGCAAGAAAAAAATCAAACAACCCTATCAAAAAGTGGGCAAAGGGCATGAGCAGAAACATTCCACAAGACAGAACAATGGCTAACAAACATATGAAACAATGCTCAACATCTCTAATCATCAGAGAAATGCAAATCAAAACCACAATTAGGTACCACTTATCTCCAGTGAGAATGGCCTTTATTAAAAAGTCCCAAAACAATAAATGTTGGCGTGGATGCGGAGAGATAGGAACACTCCTACATTGCTGGTGGGACTGCAAACTAGTGCAACCTCTGTGGAAAGCGATATGGAGATATCTTAAAGTGGTACAAGTAGATCTACCATTTGATCCAGCAATCCCATTACTGGCCGTCTACCCAAAAGAACAAAAGACACTCCATAAAAAAGACACCTGCACTAGAATGTTTATAGCAGCTCAATTCACAATTGCAAAGATGTGGAAACAACCCAAGTGCCCATCAATACATGAGTGGATTAATAAAATGTGGTATATGTATACCATGGAGAACTATTCAGCTATAAGAAACAATGTTGATATAACACCTCTTGTATTTTCCTGGATAGAGCTGGAACCCATTCTACTAAGTGAAGAATGCCAAGAATGGAAAAATAAGCACCACATGTACTCACCAGCAAATTGGTTTTAACTGATCAACACCTAAGTGGACATATAGGAATAACATTTATCGGGTGTCAGGCAGATGGGAGGGGGGAGGAGGGGATGGGTAAATACATACATAATGAGTGCGATGTGCACCGTCTGGGGGATGGACACGCTTGAAGCTCTGATTCCAGGCAGGAAGTGGGGGAAAGGCAGCACATGTGACCTAAACATTTGTACCCTCATAATATGCTGAAAAAAAATCTCCCCAAAATAAAAGCCCTGGACCTGATGGCTTCACATTTAAACAGAACTGACACCAATCCTTTTCAAATATTTTCAAAAAATTGAAGAGTAAGGACCACCTTCTAACTCATTCTTTTAAGCCCACATCCCCTGACACCAAAACCAGGCAAAGACACTACAAGAAGAGAAAACTACAAACCAATATCTCTTTTGAACACTGATTCAAAATCCTCAGTAAAATACTAGCAAACCAAATCCAACAGCACATTAATAGGATCATACACTATGGCCAGGTAGGATTTATTCCTGGGTTGTAAGGATAGTTCAACATATGAAAATTGATCAGTGATTGATTACATTAACAGAATGAGGAAAAACACATGGTTATGTAAATTGATACAGTAAGAGCATTTGACAGAATTCAACACCTTTTCATGATAAAAACACTCACAAAACTAGGAACAGGAGGAAATTACCACAAGATAATAAAAGCCATACATAAAAAACTCACAGTGAACATCATACTCAATGGTGAAAGACTGAAACCTTTTCCTCGAAGATCAAGAACAAAACAAGGATGTCTGTTCTCACTACTTCTATTCAACATAGGACTAGAAATTCTAGCCTGAATAATTAGGCAAGAAAAAGAAATAAAAGACATCTAAATTGGAAAGGAAGAGTAAAATTATCTGTTTGCAGATGATATAATCTTACATGTAAAAAATCCTGAAGTTCCACAAAAAATTGTTAGCACTAATAAATAAATTCAACAACGTAACAAAACACATAAAAATATGTTGCATTTCTATACTAACAGTGAATAAATCAGAATTATGAAAACAATTCATTTACAAAAGCATCAAAAAGATTAAAACACTTAGGAATTAACTTAGCCAAGGAGATAAAAGACTTGTACAATGAAAACTATAATACAAAACACTGCTGAAAGAAATTAAACAAGACATAAATAAAGGGAAACTCATCTCATGCCTGTGGATAGAAAGACTATATTATTAAGAAGTCAATGCTACTCAAAATGAGCTACAGATGCAATACAATCCCTATCAAAATCCCATTGACATTTTTTGGAGAAACAGAAACAGAAAACTCATCCTAAAATTCATACGGATGTCAATGGACCCTGAATAGCCAAACAATCTTGAAAAAGAAGAACAAAGCTGAAGGACTCAGATTTCTTCATTTCAACACTTATTTAAAAGCTACAATGATCAAAACAGTGTGGTACTAGCATAGAGACTATAGAAATGCACAGACATATAGAAATGCACAGAATAGAATAAAGAGCTAGAATTCAACCTTCTAATATATAGTCAAATGATCTTTGACAAGGGTGCCTAAGACCACCCAATAGGGAAGGGACAGTCTTTTCCACAAATGGTGCTGAGGAAACCGGAATTCCACATTCAAAAGAATAAAGTTGGACCCTTACCTAGCACCATATATTTTTTAAAAATCACTCAAAGTGGATGAAAGGACTAAATGTAAGGCCTAAACCTATAAAACTATTGGAAGAATCATAGGGCAAAATCTTCATGAATTTGGACTTGGCAGTGATTTCTTGCATCTGACACCATAGAAAGAGGCAACAAAAGAGAAAATAGACAAATTGTGTTTTACCCCATATGGAAAATGGTATATTGAATTATCTTACTATTGTTAAATTGTTTATTTTTCTCTTTAGCTCAATCTGGTTTTGCTTCATGTGTTTTGAATGACTTTTTGATTATTAAAAAATGTTCCTCTGTATCTACTAGTATTTTTCTTTTAAAGTTTATTTTTTCTAACATTAATACAGTCACTCCTGCTTTCTCATGATTGCACTTGCATGATATGTTTTTTTCCATCCTTTTACTTTCAACCTATGTGTATCTCTGTATCTAAAGTTTGTCTCCTATGGAGAGCATAAAGTTCATTCTTATTTATTTTAACCAATCTAACAATAATCTGTCTTAGATTGTTCAATTCATTCATGTTTCATGTTATTATTAGTATGGTTGGAGTTCTATCTACTATTTTTTTTTTTTTGTTTTCTATACGTCTCATGCCTTTTTGCTCCTCTCGTCTTCCTTTTATATTTAGTCAATGTTTTCTAGTGTGCCATTTTAATTCTATTAATGATTTTTTAACTTTTTTTGTTACTTCCTTAGTGATTCTTGTGTAGGAGACGCACCTTTTTGTTTCTTTGAATGTCTTGTAATTTTTTTTGTTGAAGACCATACATTTTAGATAACACACTGTAGCAACTCTGGATACCGACACCCCTGAGGCTGGCTCTTGCTGCTTGCTTCTTTATTTGTTTGGTGGCGTGGCTGTACTAAGTCAATTATATTCCCAGCAGTGCATCTATGGATGTCATTCCGTAGAGCATGCAGTCCTGGGCATGTGCAAAGTCTGCCCGACCACCAGGGACGAAAGTGGTTTCAGCTGGGTTCTCTGTGACTGTCGGTCTTTTTGACTTCCCCGTTAAGTTTCTGGCTGCTCTGCTCCTACTGGTACGACACTCAGCTGTGTGATACACTAATTGGTAGCTGATTGCTCTATTGTTTTTGACAACATCCTAGAACATAAAACACTTAATAATCTGATCCAATTAAAGTAAGGCCCTTCTTGAGGGGCTGAATGTTTCTTGTCTTTGATCCTCCTCTGGTCCCTGGAGGGCTCTTTTTTATGGTCTCTTTCCCTGGTTTGCTCTGTGAAATCTCTAGCTGGTCTACTGTTTCTATTGTTAATAGAAGTATCATGGAGCTACCCGCCTCAGCTGCTCACCGTCAAGATCTCCAGTATTATTGTTTAGTTTTTTTTTTTTTACAGATAGCGTCTCGTGCTCAGGCTAGAGTGCAATAGAGTCATAGCTCACAACAACCTCAAACTCCTGGGCTCAAGTGATCCTCTTGCCTTAGCTTCCCAAGTAGCTTAGACTACAAGCACATGTTGCCATGTCTGGCTAATTTTTCTATTTTTTATAGAGGCAGGGTCTCGCTCTTGCTCAGGCTAGTCTTGAACTCCTGGCTTCAAGCAATCATCCTGCCTCCTCCTCCCAAATTGGTAGGATTACAGGTGTGAGCCACCAGTGCCTGGCCCCCTATTATTGTTTTTGACAATGCCCTTTGGCATGGACTTTTCCAGTCTTTGTTCCCAATAAATTTAGTCTTCTTAGAGAGAGCTACAAAACTCTTTGTACTTATGGTCTAGATCTTCCTCTGGGCAAAATCTGTACACACCACTGCAACAGAGCGGGTGGTGGGAATAGTAATCCTTCTCTCCTGGAGTGAAAATCCTGCTCTATGAATGGAGCACTGGGTGGGAATGGTGGCCCTTGGGCATCTGAAAGTGGAACTTTTATTCTATGATCAGCCTAAAGTGGGGTAGATTTGGGCCCAGTATTTTTAGCCTTTCATGTGGTAGAGGATTCACTGTACTAGTAAGGGCTGAGTGGTGGAAGTGTCCACCGGTCCTCTCTGCCATGTCTGCTTAGAGTAAAGCTTCTGCAACATGGAGCTAGTGGGATGAGACATGCCAGCTGCCCCTCCTGAGTTGAAACTATAGCCCCAGACAGAGAGCTAGAGGCAGTGGGAGACCCATCTTGTGGTCAGTCTTGCTTAGACTAGATCTGCATTTTACTGATTTGGGAGGTGGTGTCAGGAGCAGGTTGTGATTCGAATGCAAAAGATAGCCCCTGTTTCACATTTGCTATATGCCCTTAGGACAATTTCAAGAGACTTTGAATAATTGGTTCATTTTTCATAATTTTCAGCAGTTAAATGATTGTTTTGTTACCAAGCTCTTCACATCACCATTTTGAAAGTCTCCATGTGTCTCGATTCTTAAATAACAAAAATAAACAGAAAACCAGTATAATCATGAATAGAGGTTTCACACAGGAAAATTTTAAGCATTATACATTTTCATTCTTGCAATGATGTCAAATATATCTTTTGAAAATGGACAAATAAATATATCTGTGTGATTTGCTAGAAATAAAAGTTAAGAGTAACAATGTGTTACTCACATTCTTTTCTGAATTAGACAAAATATTCTTAATATATGGCAAGTGTCTGAGAATTTCAAACATATGAAGAGAAATTTAACAAAAGGTTTTCCAAATACATAGCATGTTTCTGGATAGGAGTGTTTAGAATTGCAAAATATGTCGGTTTTCCCAAAATTAAAACTGCAATCTCATTCAATATCATGACATGATTTTAATGGATTGTGATAAGCTAATTCTAAAATCTATCTAAAAAAGAAAATGTGTGAGAATAGCCAATAAAACTCTAATAAGAGGCCAGCAAATAAGGAAGGCTTTGTACTGTCATAGAAAAATACAGTGAAAAACCACAGAATTAAAATAACATTGATTAATAAATAAAGAGGTAGCTAGGGCAATGCGTCTGAATACAGATGATGGGGATGGTATTTCAAATTACTAGGGAAAGAACGGACAATTTTATAAACAATGTTGGGGAAACTGATTATCCATGTGAAAACAGAAAACAGGAGCCTTATAGTGTACTATATATGACATAAAGTCTAAACAGAAAAAACAATAAATATAAACACTTTAAATTATGAATATAATAGAAATAACTGGGAAAATAATTTTATAACCTCAGGGAAAATGAAGACCTTTGGTAATAAAACATAAGTGCGATATCATAAATAAAACACTGATATGGTTGACTGCGTATACATTAAAATGTTCTGTGTGACAAAATCTGCATAAACATACTTAAAATCAAAGTGACAGAAAACAGTGAGAAAACATTTTCTACTTAGATGAAATGCACAAAGAACAAATAAAAGATTACTTTCATGTTATCGAGAAAAAAACATACTATACAACAGGGAAACGGGCAAAAATACGGGGAAGAAATACTCTAATAACAATTAGAAGAAGAAATTATCTGGTAAATGTAGGAGAAGATTCACTTCTGTACTATTAATCAGGGGAAAGCAAGATAAAACTACAAACTATTGTCTTTTTATTGTATCAAAAAATGAAAAAAGGCACATAATTTCCGATAGCGAAATAGGTATTCCGCACTCCAGTCACTTCCTCGGAGGCCCTTCCTTCTGCAGCCTGCACAACACGCAGGGGTGTGATGCACATTTTCTCCATGTCGTCTGTCCTAATCAATTACAGATGGATTCATGTGATTATTTGTTCAGCATCTCTCTCCCCGTCTGAACTACAGGATTCAGGAGGTCAGAATCTCTGCTTTGTTCTCCACTGGCCAACAGCAAACACAGTGCCCGCTATATAGTATTGAATAAAAAAGTAAGTAAATAAATGAATGAATACTGATAGACACAGTTGCATTTGATATTTGCATCTTGTCAGATTAATGTGTTTTATTCTCAAGTTCTCCATCAAAGACTTTCAAATCTAATGTCTCCCTTGACTAAGATTTCTTACACAACCTTAAAAAAAGACCAATAATGTTTTGTTTAGATTTTCTTTATGTTTTTTTTCAGAATACTGATACAAAATGTCATTTATTGAGCTACAGGAACTGTTTTTGCTACTAGTTTATTGTGTTCTGGAAAAAAAATTGTCTCTGCATAAACCTTAGCTGTTAGGTATTTTCTCAATTTTACAGATAAAATTACCTCTCCACAATCATGTAATTAATAGAGTGGGATTTATGTCCAGATTGCCCAGTGTCTCATCCATCTGTTACAGGGCTTTCCAATATACACATAAATTTGGATCTTATCACTAGGTAAGCCCAACCCTGAATGCAAAAATTTATTTTCATTTATATAACACATTTTGTTAGTATTTGTGATTTGCCTAGCATGCCTAACAGAGCAAGTGCTAGCGGACGCTATATTTTCTTAGAGGCTATGAAGAGGTCTATATAACGTATCCAAATGTAGATTGATGTTGGTGTTGTTTCAGATTTTCCAGTTGCATGTCTGTAACCATAACAACAGGTGATGGTTAATTAATATGCTTAACTATATCAGGTGCATCAGCCCCCTCTCATCCCCATCTCTTACTTCAGTCACTATTATGGCAGCCAATTTCTGCACAGATATTGACATGCTTTGCTCAGATTTTGTTCACCCTTCCAATCCTTTCCTGGGGTCCTTCTGACACCAAGGTATGGGCACCTATGGGATCCCTTTATACAGTTAAGCCTGGGCAACTCAGAAGTGTGTCCACCCTTGGCTGCTGAACCGATGGGTATGCGCTTCCAGTTTTGATCTCCCGGAAGTCATTTCTGTGACTTATTTCACAATCCCTTCAAAAGGTCCCTGTGAATTGAACATCCATGGCCCCCAGCAACAGCTAACAGAATACATATCCTTTTACTGTCATTCCCTTACATGTTTTACTACCCTGAGACCTTATTCTTGCTTCCTAGGATCACTACTCAAATACACTACCTACATGGAGGCTTTTATTTTAGATTTGGACACAAAAATATGGTAGCGGGGACAGAGTGGTTGTGTGGGGATGGTTTTTGACAGCTGGAGGAGATGCTTGAATAAGTACATAAATACTATTACTTTGAACTTAGAACATAATTTCATGATATGTTCCCAGCTTCTAATCAAAAAATGCTGTGTTTAGTGTGGATTTAAAAATGTATTCCTTTGGCTTTTATCTTTTATTTAGAAATAGACATTATTTGCTTAGAACAACTTTGAACTTTTCTTTTTTACTTTACATAATTACTAGTCTCATATGCAAAATACCTAAAGATAAAGCTATGGAAAATAGATAAGGTACAAGGTTCTAGCCACTAGAATGACTGAATGGCCTTAAATACCAAGATAAGGAATATGAAATTTATTCATAGGTAGTGAGAAACCACCAGGTGTTTTTTAGGAGTAGAGAAATTTGTTAATAGCTACATTTAATTAGGTTAGCCTGTTTGTCATGTTGCAGGTGAGTTGATTTCATGACATTTTTTTGTACAGACATCATGTAATTTGAAGTAAGGGGTGAGCTTTCTAATTTCTGTTTCATTTTCTCATATAATTGTACACAATATATAATCTACTGTAATTACCCAACTTTGAGATACTGTAAATATTCAGCTAAAAGTCCCATTTTGCTCTTATTGGTGCATAATTTTTATATCTCTTGTTTTACATAACACATATTTGTAAGTTATGTTCATTTTTTATTAAATTAAACTCATCATTAAGAGATTCTCTTTATATATGTTTATATAAATAATTTTTAATTGGTTAACTAGCACAGAGGGCTGAGGTAACAGTGTTTGTAATAATTACAGTTTTGTGATAGGATGATATTTCCTGGTACACTGGTTACTTTCCACATTTAATTTTGGTGCCTAAAATTCAAAGGCCAAATTATATTATAAACTTTAATAAGTAAACATTATTCTGTCATAATTTTTAATAGATCTTTTCATTTTGAGACTTAAAAGCTAGGATGCTAAGCCTGGTATGCTAAATATTGTATTCTGTACTCCATTTAGACTTTGATTTGGATTTAAAATTCAAAATCACTTCCATCATTTCTATCCTTGTGAGTGTGTGCCTGTGGGGATATTAAAATAGAGAAAGAGCTACTTGGAGAGATGAAATGATTGAATTTGATGCCTAAGGCCAGAAACCTCATTTTGCTTATGTTAATATGTAGAACTTTCTGCACTCCAATCCATGGCTAGTAAATGCTTTTTCTTGATTTTGTAAAATTCAGTATTGTATATTCTGGTTGAAAACCTTATTTCTTTTGTTGCAAATAGTGCTAGCAACCAATCTCAATCTAGATTCTATTAACATGGCCCAATTATAAAATGGTTACACATGATTATAGCAAATCTAATCCTATGTGTTTCTTTCTTTAATGCCACTTTAAGATTGCAGATTAAAGCTTTTGTAATCTTATGTAAATCGGTAATTAACTCAGCACAGAGATAGAATGCAGAGATGAAATCATAAAACCTAGGAGACATTTTCAAAGAAGAATTCTAATAAATAACTTGCAGAATATTCCAAAGAAGGACAGATATCCTCAGTATCCCACCATGGCAGAGTAGCATTAGGAAGACAACATTTGTTCTATTACCTATAAATTGACTGCTAATTTATACACTTTCAACAAATATTTACTAAAAACCGACTTGTTGGCATTCTAAGAAAACATAGTGTCTCAGGCCTAGGAGCACTCAGAGCACAAGGTGGGGATGCGAGGGGAGAAGAGAAATGTATAAGTGTGTAATTATAATTCCATACAGTGAATTCCATGATAAATTTGCTTACAAATAATTATGAAAATATATAAGACAGATGCATTCCTGGGCCAATCATAACAAAAAAAAATTCCAAAGGGAGAAGCCACGTCCGAGGTACTTCTCAGACCATGCAGAAGAGTCTATCAGTGGAGAATGGGATCAGAGCGTCAAAGACAGGAAGAGAAAGGCATGTGTGTCGGCTAAGATTCTTGACAGTGTGTCATGTTTTAGTTACGGGGAGTAAGGGAGGATGGAGTCCCAGGCAAAGAGCTGAAGTTATGAGCAGTAGGGCTGCTCATATAGACAGGTGGGGTAGAAATGTATCCTGTAGACCTCGTATATCACGTGAAAGTATTTGAGACTTTAGGAGGCTGATTTAATCATGTATGTGCTTTAGAGAAGTAATTAATGGATGGGGCAATACGGAGAAGGAACTGGTGTTGGGTCTAAGGTTGAGGCAATCATTTATTTGAGGCTGAATTTGTACTATGACTCTGGCGCTGGGAGCGTATTGGTGGTAGTAAAACTGGGGCTTCTCAAATGATGCGTTATCGGAAGCCAGGGAAAAGGAGGCACCCAAGGTAATGCCTGACATCACCCGCTCGTGGCAATGGTGCCATCAAGCAAAACATGGACTGACAGAGAAAGAAAATTTACGGCAAATGAGTTTGTTTTGAACATATTACATTTACTATTTGTAAACTCCTTTAATAGACATGAAATTATGTAAAGTAATAATGATAACAATGTATTGTTGAGTTTGTAACATGAAAAGGTATAATATATACAACAATAATATCACTAAAAGGGAGAAAAGGGATCTAGAGAAGTAATATTTCTAGATCTCACTGGAATTTAGTTAGTATAAATCTTAAGTACATTCTGATAAGTTAAGATGTATATGATAAGCCCTAGAGCAAACACTAAGGAGATTACTTACATATATAGAAAAAATTTAAAAGTATTAAAATGTTATACTAGACAATATTCACTTAATGCAAAGGAATGTAGTAAAAGAGGAATAGTGGGGCAAAATAGGCATGTGACATGTAGAATAAAAAGTAAAATGAGAGATATAAATCCAACAATATTGATAACAACGTTAACTGTGAACGGATTAAACAATCCGATCCAAAGGCAGAGACTGTCAGGCTGGATTAAAAGCAAGATCCAACTATATATTGTCTATAAGATGCTCTTTAGATTCAAAGATGCAAATACATGTAAAGTAAAAAGATGCCAAAGAGATACCATGCAAGCTACAACCATTAGAGAGCTGGCATAGCTACACTAATATCAGACAAAACATATTTTAAAATAAAAATGTTATTAGATATAGAGAGACATTTTTTAATGATCAAAGAGTCAATCCATTTATGAGGAAAGACCACATTCTGAACCATAAAATAAATCTTAATAAATTTAAGGGGATTGAAATTATAGAAATAATATTCTTTGACCATAAAAGAATTAGCCTAGAAAAAACCCTAAGTATATCTGAAAATACCCAAATATTTGAAAATTAAGCAACAGGCTAATAAATAACCCATGAATTACAGAAGAAATATCCAGACAAATCAGAAAATATTTTTAAGTTAATTAAAAAAACCCTCCATCATATTAACATATGTGGGCTGCATCTAAATCACTAGTAGAGGGAAATTTATAGAATAAGATACACATATTAGTAAAGAAAAAGACATACAATCAATTATGCAAGCTTCTACCTTAAAAGTAATAAAAAAAAGAGTAAATAAAACATGAAGTAGAAGGAAATAAATAAGACCAGAGGTAAATAAAACAGAAATCAGAAAAGCAACATCATGCGAGCTTTTAGCCGACTGCAAATGAGGGCATGCAGTAAGGTCACCCTTACTTCTGACATCAATTGCAAGGTCGGAGGCTTCCCCAAAGCTCTCTCAATTTCTGTAATTCACTTGAAGGACTCCAAAAAAGCTATGGTACTCATGGTTAGGGTTTATTATCCAGAAAATATACAGATTAAAATCAGCCAAAAAAGGAATCACATAGGGCAGAGCCTGGGTCATAGACAAGTTACTATGCTAGCTTTGATGTGAGACAATACACAGAAAGTGCTGCCAGCCAGGGAAGCTCACCCAAACCCTTGGTGTCCAGAGTTTTTATGAAGGCTCAATCACACCCTGCTTACACAGCTGACCTTTAGTCCAGACCCTTCTGGAAGTCAGACTGATATCTGGAGTCTCTTGTTTCTAGGGGGGTAGGCAGGTGCAACATGGCCCACACTTTATAAGTCGCATTCTTAGAATGACCAGTGGTCAATGGTCCCACATGAACAACAACTCTCTTATTAGGCATGGTATTCCCAGGGCCTAGAGGTTATCTCTCAGTAGCTGAGGACAAAGGCCAGATCTCTCTTTGGGTAACATGAATTCTTCACTACACAAAGAGAGAAAACCAGTGTGTGTGTGGGGGGGAACTGGACATTTAATAAAAAATATAGCCATATTCATCATCAAAAAAGAGAGAAGACAGGTCAGGCGCAGTGGCTCACGCCTGTAATCCTAGCATTCTGGGAGGCTGAGGTGGGTGGATCGCTCAAGGTCAGGAGTTCGAAACCAGCCTGAGCAAGAGTGAGATGCCGTCTCTACTAAAAATAGAAATTAATTTCCCAACTAAAAATACATAAAAAAATTAGCCAGGCATGGTGGCACATGCCTTAGTCCCAGCTACTTGGGAGGCTGAGGCAGAATGAGGCAGAAGGATCGCTTGAGCCCAGGAGTTTGAGATGGCTGTGAGCTAGGCTGACGTCATGACACTCACTCTAGCCTGGGCAAGAGAGCAAGACTCTGTCTCAAAAAAAAAAAAAAAAAAAAGGGAGAGAGAGAGAAGACACAAATTACTAATACCAGGAATGAGATAAAGACAATCACTACACATCTACAGCTATTAAAAAGGTTAAAAGGAAATACTATGAGCAATTTCATACCAAAATATTCAAGAATGTAGATGAATTGGATGAAATCCTTTAACAAATATAAATTAACAAAGAAATAGACAATTTGAGTAACTATAATTATTTAATAAACTATTATCTAAACTTTCAAAAGGAAAATCTCTAGGCGCAGATGGCTACCATATATTTAAGAAAGAAATTATCTAAATTTTATACAAAATCATCCAGAATGTAGACGATGAGGTACACATCCCAGCTCCTTTTTGAGGCCAGCATTAGTCTGACACCAAAACCAGACTAATTAAAAGAGAGTAACAGAAAAAAGAAACTGAATTAAAAAGACAAGAATTTCTTCTGGTTTCAACTCCAACATGTAAACCGCTTGGATGTTATCAATCTTATGCTTACAACAAGAAAAAAGCCAAACAAACTGTAAATCAACAACTTTTTTTATACCACTGGAGTATTAAAGTCACAGGGCAAACCGCACACCAAAGTTTAGGTAGACATGCAAATACGGAGAATGACAGACGAGATTGGCTTACCTGAAGCAGGAGCTGTTGCTGTCATAAACTGGTGGGAACACTTACGTGAAAATTTTGATGAGTTGCCAGAGCCCATGGGTGGCTTAGCTTGAGATTGACAGACTTCTGCATGGCCCAGTGTTAAGGTGGCTCTGCAATTTTGTGGGTTTTACTTTGAGGACTCCACTAAGTTCTCAAGGTAAAGAGCTCAGAGAAATTCCCCTTGTGTTTTAGGCAGGGGGAAGGGAAAAGTAAGTACTTTGAAATATACCTAAAGTGTTCTCTATATAAAGGATTACTCTACTAAGAAAAGTGGTTTTTACCAGAGCCTTACCTCTCTGGGGTAAGAGCAATTAGCCTCTTCCAGCCCACCCATCTCACCAAAAGGGAAAAAAAAAAAAAGACCCAGGAAACACTTCTGAATGCTACAGTCCAGCAACTTGGGCCCACTTCAAGGTAGAGATTCAATCAAAGATGATTATACAACACTTACCCTCCCCACATTTGACTAACACCATGGCAGGGGTCCAGTATAATAACAATGGATTATAATGGAAATAGTTACAAGATGCAGGCTCTATTTTCATAGAGAATTTTTAGAGAAGCTGAAAAACAACAAGGAAGGTTAAAAAAAAAAAAAAAACAAGCACACTAGAAGAAACTAAGTACCACCTATGGCTATGGTAAACATTAAACACAGTCCAGCTCGTCTCCAAATTAGCATAAAACTTTACGTTAAAGACACATGTACCTTAGTTGCTGTTATATCATGTCTTATTTTCAACAAAAATTTGCAAGGCTCGCTAAAACACAAGGAAAAAAACACACTGTGAACAGATGAAGCAAGCATCAGAGCCAGACTCAAATATGACATAGATTTTGGAATTATCAGGTAGGAAAATTATTATCATATTAAGCACATGGTTAAAATGTTAAGGGTTCTAACAGAAAAGGTGGACAACACGCAAGGACAGAGGGACAATGCAAACAGAGATGTAAATTGTAAAAAAGAATCAAAAGGAAATGCTAGAAAGCAAAAACACTGTAACAGAAATGGAGATCACCTTTGATGGGCTGATCTGTAGACTGGACACACCCAAGGAAAGAATCAGCAACTTTAAGAATGTGTCAATAGAAAATCTCAATTTATAGAGCAAAGAGGAAAACAATTTGAGAGCACAGCAAAGTGGCTATAATCAACAATACATGTGTTATACTTTAAAATAACTAAAAGAGTGGAAACAGAATGCTCCTAACACAAAGAAATGATAAATACCTGAGGTGATGGATACCCCAGTCATCCCAATTTGATTAATTCACATCATGTGCTGTATCAAAACATCACATGTGCCATATAATAATATACAACTATTACATATTCATAATAATTAAAAATAAAAAACTTTAAAAACATAGAAAAGAATATCCAAGAACTGTGGGACAATTATAAAAGGTATACTATATGCGTAGTTGGCATATGAGAAGGAGAAGAAAGAGAAAGAGGAGCAAAAGAAATATTTGCATTAATAATGATGAGAATTTTCCAAAAGTAGTGACAGACTTGAAACCATACACCTGGGAAATTCAGAACTCCAAGCCAGTTACTACCAAATGATCTCTACCTGGCTTTATCATATTCAAACTGCAGAAAACTAAAGACAAAGAGAAAATAGAGAAAAAAATCTTACCTATAAACAAATGGACAAGGGTTACATTGAACTTCTCATCAGAAACCACATAAACAAGAAGAGAGTGGAGTGAATTTTTTAAAGTATTGAAAAAAATCTGGGATTCTAGATGAAGTGAAATTATCCTTTAAATGTGAAGGAGTGATAAACACTTTCTCAGACAAACCATAGCAGGGAATGCATCTCCAGAAGACCTGTCCTATAAGAAATGAAGGACATGAAAGGAAGCTCTTTTGGGAGAAGGAAAACGATGTAGGTCAGAAGCTCAGATCTACAAAAAGCAACAAAGAAGCTCAGAGAAGGAATAAATGAAAGTAAAATATTATTTTTCTTATTCTTAGTTTATCTAATAGATAATCTTTTTGTTCAAATAACAACAGTAAAAATGTATTGGGTAGAGTACATGGCTATAAACATACTGTGTAGTACATGGCTGAAAAGTTACTATATATTATATGGCTAAGTGAAATGAATGCCAGAAATGTTATAGGGGATGGGATGCGTGAGTTTGAAATATGATGTTATAAGATATCTGCACTGTACTAGAATGAAATGATCTAGTATTATCTGAGAGTAGACTTGACCAGCTGTAAATGCATGTTGCAAACTCTAAAGCAACAACTAAAAAATTTTTAAAAAGATGTATAATTGACAGTGTAAGAGAGGAGAAAAAATGGAATTATGTAAAATGCTTAATTAAAATGAAATAGGGAAGAAAAAGGGGGAAGATTAAAAAAAGACAGAAGCTCAACAAATAGAAGATAATTACACACGAAAATGGTAATACAAATATATCAATAATCCAAAGATATCGATAATCACTTTAAAGTAAATGGTCTCTACATAAAACAATTAAAGAAAGAAACCACCAGAGTGGATAAAAATACAAAACCCAGCTAGGTTGTCTACAGGAAATATAATTTAAATATAGACACAGATCAACACAAATAATTGTGCCTATAATTGAATGCCTATATTAGAAAAAAAAGAAAGATCTAAAATCAGTAATCTAAGCTTCCAACTTGGGAAACTAGAAAAAGAAGAGCAATTTAAGCTTAAAACAATTAGAAGAAAATAAATGATAATATCACATTTAAAGGATAATTCACCACATTAAGGAATATGGAGATATCATATGATCACCTTACTAATGTACAAAAAACATTTGTCCAAATTAAACACTCATTCATAATAAAAACTCTTATTAATCTACTAATAGAAATAAAATTCCTTAACATGATAAAGGACATTTATTTAAAAAAAAAAAAACTATTGCTGATGTAATACTTAATGCTTTAACCCTGAGAGCAGGAACAAGGTGGTTTGTCCATTCACACTACGACATTTTAGTGAATGGCCTAGCTTCTGCAAAATTACTAGAAAAAGATACAAAGATATAGAAATTTCAAGGGATAAAGTTAAGCTAACTTTATTTGCAGAGTACATCATCTATAGACATTTTTCAAGAATCTACCACAAAAGTACTAGAATTAGTGTGTATGGTAAGATCTCAGAATACAAGACCAACATACATGTTAGTATATGAAATTATATTTTATATACTAACAATAAGCATTTGAAAACTGAAATTAAAAGTTACCTTTCATGGTAGCATCAAAAATGTAAAATATCTCCAGAGGAAGTTAACAATATATGTGAAAGACCTGCATAGTGAAAACTATAAAATATTGTTGAGTTATTAATGATGACTTTAATAAATGAAGACATATGCCCTATCATGAATTGAAAGATTCAATATTGCTAAGATGTCAATATTCCCCTGCTTCATCTATTATTGACTGCAATTCCAGTCAAAATCCTGGAAGGTTTTTTTTTTTGAGGAAACTGACGAACTGATTCTAAAATTCATATGGGGATACAAAGTACCTAGAATTGCCGAATCAACTTGAAAAAAGAACAAATTCATAGGGCCCCAAATACCTAACTTTATACTCATTATTAAGCTACAGTAATCAGTACAGTATGATATTGTCATCATGTTAGACAAATAAGTCAATGGAATAGAATGGAGAGTCCATAAACAGACCCACCCATATGGACAACTGATTTTTGACAACATTGCAGAGATAATTATATATGGAAACATAAACTTTTCAACAAATATGTGAAATAATTGAATTTTCATATGCAAAAGAAAAAATAAATTCAACACCTCACTTCACATACAAAATTAATTTGAAATATTACATAAATCTAAATGTCAGAGCTGAAACTATAAAACTTCTAAGAGCAAATGTAGAAAAATATCTTAATGACTTTGGATGAGGCAGAATTTCTTAAGTAGGACACAAAAGCGAAAATCATAAAAGAAAACATTAGTAAGTTGACCTTCATCAGAATTAAAGACTTTTTCACTTCAAAGGCACTATTCAGAAAATGAAAATGCAAGCCATGCACAGGGAGAAAATATTTTCAAGACATATTTTTGATAAAAACTTTGTTTTCATAATATATATCTATATATTAAAAACAACTCATTATTAAAGCAACTTAAACAGCAACAAAAATTGGGGGAGAAATTTGAACTCACACTTTTCCAGAAAAATATCTGAATGCCAAGAAGCACATGATAATATGGTCAACATTATTAGACATTACAGAAATGCAAATTAAAACCACAATGAGATACCTCTATATACCTATTAGAATGGTAATAAAATTTTTTAAAACCACAGCAATCAAACAAACAAACTACAGTACCAAACCCTCCAAACTTGACAACACAAACTAATGGAAATGATCAGGAGAAACTAGAACTTTTATACATTTTTGATGAAAATGCAAAGTGGTACGTACAGTCACTATGAAAAGTATTTTGACAGTTTCTCACAAAGTTAAGCATACACTTGCCAATTCTGCTTATAGGTGTTCACACAAAAGAACTGAAAATATATATCCACATAAAGACTTGTGCTCACTCAAATGTTCATAGCAGCTTTATTCGTAATAGCCAGAAACAAAAAACAGACCAAATGTCCATCAACTGGTTAAAAACAAGTAGTACATCCATAGATTGGAATATTATTCAGAAATAAAAAGGAAAAACTATTAATCCACTCAACAACATGAATCAGGCTCTAAAGCATTATTATGCTATGTGAAAGAAGCCATACACACAAGTGTACCTAATGTTTGGTTTTATTCATATAACATTCTGGAAAAGGCAGAGTTCTAAAGATAACAAGCAGCTAAGTAGCTGCCAAGGGTTGCGGGTGAAAAAGGGGTCCAAGGGACATTTTTTTTGTGTGTGTGAAACTTTTTTTTTTCTTCCGAAAATTTTATTGGGGGAAAACTGCAAAACATTTACAGTGCAATGTTTATAGTCACAATTTGTAGTGAGCTGATTTCCCAAAATATATTACCACTCAAGTTGACTTATCTTGTTACATTCAAAAACCTCCTCTGTCAAAGTAGTCCAGAGAGTACATACATAACACTAAGGGACATTTTTTGAGCAATAATATTTTCTAAGTCATGATAATGGTGGCAAGTACAC